>PVQA01000494.1:0-66228 GCA_002980515.1 Fusarium burgessii | reverse complement strand
ATAATAAATAAATATTAGAGACGTTAGTTTAATTTCTTTACTCTATAGAACTTCTCTAAGTTGATAGTAATATTTAAAAGAAATCCTATGACTAGCCATATCTTCTGCCACATCAGGGCCTGCATAAGGAGGTTAAGTTTATAATTAAGTGGAAGCCAGGGCAAAAAAAAAAAAAAAGGGAGCCTACAGAACTTGAAAACTCCGTGTGTCCATCGACAAACCATTTCGAAGCTGGTAATATTCGCTCTCCTCAACGCTTTGCTTGAAGCTTCTTTTTCTGGAATCTCTTTGTATCAGTTGACGCATATCCAGTTTTTCCAGGAGGCGTGCTAGCGGTTAATTTTTATCCAGTCTTCTGGAGTACTGCAAGCTTAAGGCTCATATAACGCAGTATCATCATCAACTTGTGTGTTTGTATGAAAGTAACAATATCGCACGCAGTATCTCGGGATCAAATGGGCACGGCGCGGTGATAGGAAGTTGGACGAGGCACGTCATTGGTATGGAGGGAACTTAATGAGGAGACAAAGGCCTCTTTTGTAGCGTGCAGGAGCTACGTCTAGAAGGAATTGCAACTGGGTAGCTTTTAGGTAGCTAGCATAGGCAACAAAGATCCGCCACAAGTCAAATGAGCTCTGAACCAGAAAGGCAGGAAAAGTAACTTCTAGTACGAAATTCAAAGCATGTTTTTCTTTCTTTCAACTATAGAAGAGGTTATTAAGCTTTCAACATAGTAAGACACGATAACACGTTAAAAAACAGTCCAAGTAGCATACCACTTGCCCACCAACTTGCCAAAATAGCTGTCAACTTTAACTTGTAATGGAAAAAATTAAAGTCTCTTTAGCAGGTTGCCATCTCAACAGTCAAAGGCCAATATCGCTGGCTGAACTTGGCGTAAGGGTGCTCTCAGAGCTTAAAGACTCTGTTTGACCATAGTTTCGCCATTGACGCTTTGCCTTTGGCTTCTTTTTATTGGGACTTTTTCCATCAGCTGGCGCACATCTAATTTGTTCACGCGTCGTGCTAGGGGTTGGAGTTTTGGTCCCGTCATCTAGGGTATCGTAAGCTTGAGACTCATATAAGGCAGTACCTCGTTGACATACCTTTATCGAACTCATCCGTCATCTTGTGCAAATGCGACGCTTCGAAAATCTTCTTGTTCGAGTTGAAGCGGGGTCCATATCCATCCAATTCGCTCTCTTCTCCCATGAAGCGAATCTGGAGGTGCGTCAGCTGAACCTTTTGGGTCAATGAGAGCAATCAATTCTTTTTCTTTTGACATTCCAAGGCTGTTCGGACTTCCCGCTCCCATGCCAACTTTTGCATCATGGCTTGGACTTCCAAGATTAATTTCTCGGAGCGCTTCTTGGAAGCAGTGTGTTCAGCTTCACACAATTCCAACTCCAGAATAGCCTTAGCCGATCTATTCTCAAGTTCCTCGAGGCGGCTCTGATTTCCATGATTCAACTTCCCCTGAAACTCCTTTCCCTTCTCAAGAGCATACTTTTCAAGAGATTCCCTCTCGGCTTGCTCGCAGAGTTTCAAGTCAAGCAACTCTTCATCGGAATTGGTTCTACTCTCTATCAATTTCTGTAAGCTGTCAAACAACTCGCAATCTTCTTCATTCAGCTGGCTTGTGTCTATGCCTTTCTCATCTGAGTCGGTACCTTGTGTAGGGCGAGACTCAGGCTCGGGTTGTTTCAACTGGAGAAAGTGCTTCAGTAGTACCATGCTCACATCATTCAGTACTCCAATTTGATCAATCATTTCACTTCTGGACATCGTAGAAGAAGATGCTGATAAGCGCTTAACCTGCAAAGCGAAATGCGTTCCGAGCTTATGGTACTTATCAAGTGACAGCCCGGTGTCGCTCAAAGTCCGAGTTATCGAAAATAGGCTCATTTGGTCTTCTAGTCGTTTAGTTTCAGATGACGCAAGGAGTTCAAGCCATAGGAGTTCAAGCCATGGGAGTTCCAAATCAATAGCGGCAGCCTGGGTATGGAACGCAGTCGCCAGCTCTGAGCAATTCCTTTCATACTCGGTTTTCCCTTCTAGCCTGAGACATTGATATTGCCGAGTATTGAGATAATGAATGACTATGTGTCCGACTTAAGGATAGTCTTGAATGTCGACTGAGTCCACTTGTTTAGACCAAATGAACTTTCCATCGAGTCGTGCAGCAAGTTTAGGACATTTTTTGAGGATAGCTCTGGGGATATTTAGGGTCCCTTTGATTGAAAGAAGATTTTACAAATGTCGCCAGTGTTAGGTCTACCGAATACATTAGCCTTTTTGGTACTCTCAAGTAAGTTTAAGCGACGTACGACTATACTCAAGGGACCCGCGCCTCATGGGGTCAAAAGGCTTGAGAGCTGGAATTAGCAGCACAAAGATTAATTTGTTAGAAGCCCCCTAAGTTTATCCTAAGTTTACCTCAATATTCCGTGTCGCTCAAAAAGTTTTCTGATCTCCCCTCCCACGATAAGTTACGAAATTCTACAGGCTTGAGCTAAGCAAAGAGGGTCCACGCTATCGCATCTACTGAGTAACTTCATCACGGCTAGCTTGATTCTTTTGCAAGCTACTGCAAGCCTCACACTATTACAGCAATTAGATTATCCCTTATTAAGGTCAGATCTTCACATAGGCATAAAAGGACTTTCCTAAGTATCTTACATCCAAATCAGCTTATTAGCTTGATCCAGTTCAGCCAGCTAACTCCCCCTACCCCAGAACAGCAGATTGGCAAGCTAGCTATGCTCGATTAGCTCAGTAGATACGGAAACTAAACGGATTACCTTTAGTTCATCATTTCTCAGCTGCTAATCTGGTCCACAGATATCATTCAATATGACGCGTTTTCCAATTTAACGACGTGTTGAGATATGTGAAGGATCCTCTCCTTACTGGTGCCATCAGTAAAGGCTGATTTGAACAGATGATAAGCTGAAAGGCGTGTATCTACCCCGGGCTACCAAGTCCAAAACTCTCCTGACAAGCGTGCTGAGTTTCCTCCATCTGACACAGTCGAGCTTGGCGTCATCATACCATCAGAGTCGGAGTGTAATTCCGTTTCTTCGCCATCACGAGCAATTAGAGTAGTCTCTTGCGGTTTACTCTCCGGTTCGTTTCCCGATTCCACTGTGGCTCGTGTAAACTTAGGTTGAGGGGCTGAGTCACCATCGACTAGTTAAAAATTAGTCGGCTGAAGACAATCAGCAGTGGTTTCAATCAAACTGTAGATTTACTTACCAGAGGCTTTCGTCATCACTGAGGCGGGATCTTTTTTTAGAGTGGGATTCCATTTCCCATAAAATGCTTGGAATGCAGGTGGGTCAACTCCAAATACATACTTGCCACCATTTCCCTCCTTTGGTTGGCTGTTGCAGTGGGAAGGCCGGGAAGTTGTCAAGAGCTGTGACGTAGCAGACCCTATTGCTTCGGTTGAATCGATGGTATCTTTTCTTGTTCCGTATGATTGGTGCCCCAGTTGCTCCAAGGGCTCGTAGAACCTCTGCCCTCGCGTCTCCAACGTCAAGGGTTCTAAGTGGTAAACAACCTCATTGACAACCTCATCGAATGTCGTAAGGGGCTTTTGTTCCCAGTTTCGTAGACGAATGTTTTCAAAATGAGATTGCCCCTCTGTTTCAACCTTGGCCATCTTGAGCTGTTCATCTTCAGGCTTGAGCTTGTCTTTAGACTTGGATGCATGGTTGAGTTTAGCCTGTGCGATAAGCCTTGCAAGGAGAATGTCAGTATAGTAAAGTGAAACACGTGACTCTGGAACCTCACTCGCCCTTTTGCCGAAAGGGTTGGCAGTTATCTCGTCAAGCTGGGATTGAATATACTCCCTGAGCTCAGGGTGAAACCAATGTTTAAGTTCGAGCGTTTCCAAGAAAGCAATCAGGGTTGTTAGGTCTAGCTCCTCTGTGGACATGGGCAATTGAGTCTCCCTTCAATTGCACTTCGATGAAGTTCCCCAAGTAAGGGCTGCATGATTGTTGGTCTAGATAACTTTGTATCAGGTGATAAAACTTACGATTTGTCGAAGGACACTTTCGGTCTTTCAGGCATCTTGTTGGGCTGTCTACTCAGTAGCCGTGTGAGGCAAATAATTATGCACAAGAAGAAGTTTGCTTTTGGATCAAAGAAGGTGACGGTGAGTTTATATGTCTTGTTCAGAGTATCAAGGTTTCACACGTAACTGATATTGGCTTTAAGGTGCTAGCAAAAGAAGAAGCATTTCTTGTACCTTTAGAGCTTACAGGATCTCCTACATCTGGACAGTGGGGAACATGATTGGTGAGGCAAGCCTTATGTGAGGCCCAGTGAGTGATCATGCACCTTCAATAGACTTCAAACACGCAACCATCTATAAGGTACAAACTCAAACATTCATATATCATTCTGGAATTCAAGGTGAGTCCCTTATCTGCCAATGGCCAGAACCGTAGCCTGAAACCACATGTATCGATAAGATTCGGTGTTTTTTACCTACCTGGCAGTAGATTTTCTCTACTTTCCTTTTTCTGTTTCTCATTTTTCACAACTTCAAGTATGTAGAAACCTGACCAATACCTATGCGAGACAGGTCAAGGCAAAACTTCAAAGATAACATCATTTTCACGACGTCAGTCAAAATAAGCATGCAACCTCTAAATTTATAATCAAGCACGATTAGTTACATTCGAAAGATCCTGGATCGCAATAAATGAATGACGATACGGACAGCCTTTGCGTCAAGCGCTGTGCCAGACAAGCCTCTTATTGCATTACTATATCTAAGTATTCTTATTCTAAAAGTTGGATTCCTGTAAGAAGATATCCACGCAAGTATCATAAGAAGTTCAAAGAAATTTTCAATTTATAAAAATAACGAAATTCTGTAAACTTAAACATCTAAGCAAAATTGTCCTAATCCCTCTTGTTCGGGATACTATCATATTCCAGTAGAAACACCTAAAAAAATCAGTGAATTCCGAAACAGATGTAACCATCAACTGCAGAAGTGCAAGCCACCATAATAAGCTTCAGACAGTTAATTTGCGGAAGAACACGAATATAACCAACGAGCTGACTCCCAACTCCAAAGCCTAGTCGATTCCTCCAATTCCCAAGCTTCTACCGGCTTTTCCACTTCATCCAGTCCAGTCCTTTTACGGACCAAGTCCGTATTCTCACATGCAACTTGGTCAAATATAATAGAAGATCTAAAGAAAAGTGTACTCATCGCTGAGACTTCTTTTCTCGGGTGGAGAAGGACAAAAGAAGAAACCCCCGTCCTCCAAATCCTCAGGTGGAATGTCAGGTGAAGACCACCAAGCCTCGTCTTCTTCCGTCCACTTGCAACCCACTCCAGGGCGCTTCACCTCAGAAGTTTGGGGTGATTTCGGCACGGAGCTGTTTGATTCCGCTGGCTGGCTGGTAGGCTTGGAGTCTTGTTGAGAAGCATCTTTCTCAGCCTTCTTAGACTCTTTAGAACTGAAACAGCTTGGATTCTCTGGTGGTGGGAAAGGAATGGTTGTTGATTGATAGTTTGGCTTTATGGTATCTTCACGAGATAAAGGAACGGTTGTCTTCACCCAGTTGTTTGACACATGTTGTTCTTCCTTGCGAGGGTTTGAGAAAGGCTCCCTCATACAAGGCTTTTGTCGCAGTTCCTTTAGTTCGAGCTCTGTCATCTGCTCGAGATTCTTATGCGTGTTCATTTGCTGTTGTTGATAAGTGAGCATCTGGTGCCGGAGTCTGAAATTGTCGAACACGCTGTTCAAGTCTGGCATGTTGGTTTTCAATTGAACTTTGGTATCATCTGTGCCAGGTGCTGTCTTTGTAAACTCGTGGCTATAAGTTGTTACATGGCCTCGTCGATGCAGGGGTTCAACCTGAGCGCTCGACCGCTCTGGGAAGCTTTCAAGTATGTCGCGGTGCATGAAAGGTGCTGAAGCATCGGCTGGGTGAGTGTAAGAAGAATAAATGTCTCTTGGAGGCGCTGAGAAGGGAGCCTCTTGCAATCGGTTATTCCGTTGGTGATTCACCAGTTTAGCATCAGCTTCCTTCTTTCTTCTCTCCTGATCCTTTTTGATTGGGTAATCCTCCACGCAGCTAGCGAATGGGTCTTCAGTTCTCTTGGGAGCTGATATCCGTGTGCTCGGGCACATCCACATCGTTTTAGGTTCCATCGCATTCTGGTTGCCGACGGCCCGAATGACTGATTCTTTCTCTCTTTTCCTCAATTCCGCGACCAAAGGACCGATGGCGCGATGGCTCGAGAGATTGAATTGCCCACTGTTGACTTGAATCAGTGTTTTCACGAGCAGCTGAGTGACTGAACCGTTTGGCCAAGAATCCGCCTTGAGAGAAGGATAGTTGGTGTCTGCATGATTATAAGACAAGGTCGAACTGAAAAGACGATTCTCCAAGTACTTGGAGAACTCCGGGAATAAATTGGGATCATATTTCGCGTCATCGAGGAGGTTCACTAGCTCGATGAGACCCATCTTTTGGCTTTTGAGGAAGATATCCTTTGCCATTGCCGATTCAAGTGCGCGGACCTCAAACTTTCTGGATACAGCGTGCACGTGAAGAATCGTTTTGAAGTATGCATCTTCTGATGTTGCAGATGTTTCAGACTCATAACCCTTGACGTACGTGAGCGTGCCTGTTCTCAAATAGTTCGCGAAAATGCATCCAGCAGTATGGGGCACATCATGTAAGCGAATGTACGGATGTCGTTGTTTCGCGCACTGATTGGGAGGTTGCGGTTTTGGATGAATGATTTGTAGACAAAGCGTTGGGTACTTTTCGATGAGATTCAGTGGGAGAGAGCCTTGACTCCCCCCCTGGAATTGGAGGCAAACCAAGGTATCTCTAGGGTATAGCTCTTCCATGTTGAAATGAAGTTGGTGCTTTCTTCTTGGTAGTAGATGAAAGGGGATTTCTTTGATGTAAGGTTGAGAAAGAAGAATGGAATGATGAAAAATTTTCGGCTTTTGGGCAGTGGCAAGGAATTTATACCCAAATCACATGCGGGCTTTTCCACGTAACTTTGGTGGAATTTGGTCCAGAAGGCTTATTTTGGTGGACGGAATAAACCATATATACCTTCCCCAGGCAGGATGAGAAGTGCTTACTGGCCTCTGCGTCTTCCAATTCTTCTGAAAGGTTTGACGTCTGAAGGTAACTCGAGGCTATAGAACGTAAAATTAACGGGGCACTTTTTATGCTACAGTAACTGACTTTCCTATGAAGCCCTTACGTAGGGAGAGTAAAGTGTAAGTTTGGACCCCCTTTGACGAAATGAAACCATTCAATCATCTTCTGCTTAAGTACCCTTAAATGAGAAAACCTTTGTCTTTTGCCTTTTACCCTCCCTCTCATCTGACGGGGCCAGTCTGGAGGTTACTCTGGACGCAAAAGCAAATGGTACGGGGCCGGCTGTTATTCGCAGTCTGGCTGATGACAATAGAATCTTCGCAAAAGTTAATCTTGTACCTCAACTATGTGGCAGAGCTGGATTTGTTTTCTCCTTATGGGCTACCAGTCTCGCCACTCTATGCAGACTCTGGCGGCTGCATCTTGCTCAAGTGATCCGATCCCAGCCATCGCTTTGAGTTTGGCCACAAGAAAGTACTGGAGCAGATTCACGACAAGGATTTGGACATGAGCAGCATAATCAGCCTAAGATTCTTTCATTTTTTTCTTAAACCTTCTGGCTCTCATTAGGGCTATGGCAAATCCATTGCCATAAATTGGCTACCCCGCAAGCTTCATACCCATATTCGTCTTGACGACGCTGTCGTTCCTCAAAATTTAAGGTCTGAGTCCAGGCTCGAGCCTGGGGTAGAAAACAAGCCCCAGAAGCTATCAGTTTCATCTTCAGCTTCTCCAGTTGCCTCGCAAGCCTCTGCCTCAAGACCATCAGACCAGGTTGTGCCTTGATTCCATTCGAGTCCGTTGGCCTCATCGGCTACGGCTGTTAGTGTCAATTTATGTAAAAGAGACAGAGTACCATGATCTGGTAAAGCTTCTGTGGAAGAGTTACTCACCATTTGAGGAAAAAGATTGTTTCTGCATATCAGCCAGTTTTTGAGTGAACGACTTTTGAAGTTCAGCCATACGGCTTGTAGCAATCCGCTTCTGTTCGTTTTCCTCTCGGGCTCTCTCTTCCTGGTTGAGCAGAAGTGTATCTAGTCGTTCCTGGTTCTTGCGTCCGAGATTTCCTTTTTTGACCTTCTTCTTTTGGAGCTTCCAAACTTCTTCAGCCTCGTAATCAGCTTGAGCCTTGCTCAATGCTTGCTCTTCAGATCGCTTCATAGCTTTTTCGGCCGGGCGCAGGACAAGGGCAGGAAAATCCCAGTCGGTGAGTTGATAGGTCGGGTCTTCCAGCTGGTGCCATACAGAGGCTTTCGAGAGAGCGATGCTTCGGAGTAAAACCTTGCTCAAAGAGTCGGGAGCCCCAATTTCACGCAGGATGTTGTCGGCCATGAAAGGGAATTCGTCTTGGGAGAAGGACAGGATTCGATATTGCAAATAGGTAGCAATTCCGGGGTGTGCATCAAAGGATAGGGCAGCATCTTCCATGACCTTGATCAGGGCAGGCAGGAGAAGCTGATTACCAAGGCTCACAATTTCCGCTCGGGCCATCTCTCGGAGTTCAGGCATCGACAGGATGTCGGTAGCGACGTAGACCTGGAGAGCAGTGGCGAGTTCGGCTGCAGTCATCTTTTCATGTGCTTCCTTCTCCGGCTTGAGGCACTGGTAGATGCCAGTGACAAGATAGTGGATGATTACATGACCTACGTCAAGAGAAACATCGTCCAGGTACAGCTCGGTAATAGGGAACTCCTCTTCTTTGAGCAGTGCTGCGAGACCCAAACTCTGGTCGAGGAATGAGCGGGGGATGTGCAGAGGGCCCTCGCCTTGGAAGTAGATAGCGCAAACACTATCTGCGTACGGCCTGTTCACGGGTTTAGTCAGATTTCCTGTCAGGTGCGCAAACACTAACGATTGTGTTGGACGGTTGTCACTCCATTCATCCATCTTGCCCAGCCTTGTGGTACAATTGCGAAGATGTTGAGTGGCGCAGCCGCGATGAAAGAACAAGGTTGCGAGGCAGAAAAGAAAAGAGGGGTTGAATCAAGGAAAGAGAAAACGACGCAGGCCCTTGCGTTGAAAATTTTGTGCCAAGGCCGTGAGCCCTAGAGGCCCGCCGGAGCGAGTGCTGGCGGGCCATCTACAGGAGGCTGTTTTTTGGCATGTGAGAGCTAAAATCCGTCCATGATTCGAGGTGGCATAGTTCACATCAAAGCGTGCGGCTCTGCCTGGTAGTGATGGTGACACAAGTCCCACATACACAACATCTCCTAAAAAGTCAACTCTAGATAGGCACTATTTCGTTGCTTCAATAGCTCGACATTTTCCTCGAATGGCACACAAACTAAATGCTGTGCCCTACTATAGTATCAATGTTGACTTGTAAAGTTTTGCTGAGATGTAGTGAATTTAAACTTGAAACAATCTAAAAAGGTGGAACAATGATCCCTGTCTAGATCTTTGGTGATGGTCCGGCCCATCGAAGTTGGCGATCCACACCGTGCATCGGGAATATCACGGGTCGTGACAGACCCAGTACATAAAATTTCCGGTATCGGGTTCTTGATGAACCGAGGATTTCCCGACACCTGACCTCGCCTGAACAACTTCATCTCAGCAAACACAAGGTATCCTATTCTATAGTGTAGATGGTCCTTCGCCACATGATGTCACATTAAAAATGTTTCAAAATAGCCTCTGTTCATGATGAGCTCATATTCACTTCACAGTTACTTCAAGGAATTACAGAATCATCGTGACACACCAATCATGTTTCTCATTATCATCATCATCGCTAAACCGTTAACATAGAAAGAATCCAACAATGTCTTCACTAACACGTCCACAAAACATTTTCTATGTAATTCGTCTCTCATAATGTAATAACCAATGCAAGTAATTGGTGCATAATATGTCCAACAGTTTATGTTGGAGGTGTGCAGTGTGGTTTGATGTGGGAGCAGTGTTTCGTCCGAAGGGCTAGGGATAGATTTGCTCATATCCCTCATCCTGAATATTAAATAGATTTCTTGACGAGTCTCTTTTGTAAGTTTGATGAAACGGCCTGCGTTCATCTGCCCTTTCTCTTCGGTAGACTTTCTGTCTCTTCTTCGAATAAAATAAAATGACTAGGGGAGACAAGATAAAATATGTTGCAGTTGATATGACTGAGCTGCGTAGCGACTTTTTTGTTGTGGTAGAGAGATGTAGAAGGTTCTCCAAGATTTGACGAAACCTTGTCAGGTGAAAGCGACATAGGCCAAGGTCCTGGTTTTAGGGTCTAGCCCTCCCAGGCTGAGCTGTAAGGTGCGCCATGAGACAAGAAAAAACGCTGACGTATAATTTATGAATCCGAAACAGATCCAGATAAATATCAAGGCCTGAATAAGGTTTGAGTGCTGCCTCAAGTCACCCATCTGCACCCCTTTCCTCACTCCCAAATGTGAGGTGGGTGGAAACACTCCAAGTTTTATGTTTTCATCTGAAGTCAGGTGATAAGCTGCGTGAGCTTATTGGAGGTTTTGATGTTTTCATGACCAAATAGAAGATGGTCGAATGAAAAAGAGTAAGTAGTTGAAAAAAGATTTCTTCCTTCTGGCAGGCTTCTCCTTGTTACGGGTGCCAACCCGTTGCTTGTCGTAGGAGGTAGCAGCCATGGCCCTCATGACTTTGCCCCGCTTGAGCTTGGGCATTTCGACCCGGGGGTACGTCAACTTGGGGATAATGATATAAAAAGCTTCGTTTAGGAAGCGAAGACGTTGTGGCTCGTAAACGGTCTCTTCTTCCCGTCGTCGTGGTGGCGTCACTTGGCGGAGGATATGGAAAGGAATAATATTGATAGGTGCCCTGATAATCAGGCGCCACGCCTGGATCAGAGTCTCGCCTTGGGCCTTCAGCATTAGCTGTGCCATGAAGTATGCCTCACCGGGAGTTTGAGGAATACCAGCTTGGCTGATAACCTCCTCAACTCTGGCCCGTGGCGTCTGGAGTAAGATTTCCTCTGAATAGTTCTCGATGATGTACTCAAAACCAGGGATGAGTTTTATTGCTTGCTCGCTATCAACAGATACCTGGACGACATAAAGGGGGTCAATGAGCTTCGCCAGGCGCAGAGTATGTGTTCTGGCTAATTCTTCAAAGGCTGGGATGTTGAAACGGAAAGCCAGACACCAGCAAGTCACGGCCGTATTGTAGGCCTTGGCCCCGACGATGGGATCCTGCTCTGCAGCGTCGTAGTCAACCTCATAATGTTTCGTTTCGAGATAGTTGATAAAGACATGTCCCGCCTCGTTGTCGACTTCCCTCATGGCAAGCTCGTTCGTGCCTTCAAAGCTGAGCCGGAGATTCCCGCCATTTGCTAGGTGGAATCGGTCAAAGCTGATGACCTCTGTTTCGAAATGAATCCGGCATTTCGTGAGGCTGACGTAGATACCTAGGAGGCTTCGACGTTGGGTTGCCATGTAGAAGATGGATCAAGATATTATGTTCTTTGTCTTTTGTGATAGGATGATAATACAAGAGAAAGGTGGATAATGTGTCAGAATGTTGTTGATAGAAAGACAAGAGGAGGGATAAGAAAGTTGATAGAGTGGCAGGAAAGTCGTTAATAGAAAGACGAGACGCTTATGCTAAGGCGTAAGTTGATGATGAGATGAGGAGAAAGTTGTTGACAGAGTGAAGGGAAGTTGATATTAAGAAGTCAAGAAGTGATGATAGGATGACAAGGAAGTTGTTTATTTGTGTATCGAGAAAATTATGCCACTACTAGGTGATGCGTAGTGCGTACAGCTGATGTTGAGACGCCAGAAAGTTGATGACGAGATGAGAAAGTTGTTGACAAAGTGAAGGGAGGCTGATATTAAGAAGTCAAGAAAGTTATGGCAGGATGACAATAAAGTTGTTTGTTATTGTATCAAAGAAAAATCTGCCACTGCTGGATGATGCGTAATGCGTACAGTTGAATAATGCGTACTGCTGTGTGGGGTGTAGTTTGACAGTGGCGGAGTGAGAGTCGCGTAGCAAACACGTAAAGCTGACAGTGGTGTAAGATGATGAAAGAGTAAAGAAGTTCTCTCAACTCCAGGGAGGGGATCTGGGTTTATATAGACGAAAATATTAAAGTTAAGCAGGCCGGATTAATACGTCGCCAAATGATGCGGTCCGTAAGAAAGCTTTTATACAGAAGATGGAAGAGTCTAGCAGACAATGAATGCTCTCAGCTTGACGTGGAGGGAGGCCCCTTTTATAGACAGAATATTTTGAGTTAATGAGTCAAGTTTAGTAACTTCATGAGGCATCAGAAGGTTGGACTTGTGATATGCTTAGCAACAAAAGTTAATGCGGAGAGCACGGAGTAGTGAGATTGAACATGTCAGAGTTCAGAGCTATTAGTGTATACAAAGGCTTGAATGGGTTCCTCAAAATGGATTTTGGACATTCATACTTCACTGCGTCTCCCAAGTTATCCATTTTGAAGCCTTCAAGTCTGTCTCGAGCTTCCCATTTAATCCCAGAGACGTGATTGGCTAGGGACTATTCATTTAAAGCCTAGGCAAAGAAATAATTCCCCTTACAACTGAAGATCTCGGCAAGATCTGAGCAAAGACATCCTATATAGCTTCGTGTCATTAGATCCATCATGGGTTTTTCTTGTGTTCATGTCGTTCGCGGGGAGTGATCCTGCCTGTGGTCAGTGCTGTTCAACTCGTGAACGTGAACTTTACTTCATCATGAGTCACAAAGGCATGTTTGATAGTCTTTAATATATAAAGTTTGACAACTGTCAGCCTGTTCATTGGCTTTTCCGTTAACCCTCACAAGCTTGCGCATTCACACCAATCACGCACCGTTTATTTGGCTCGTTCAACGAACACTCAGAGACAGTCAAGACAGAGGTGTTCCGGGATGGTTTCTTCGCTGGCTGTGGTACTGAGCCCAATTGGATTAATTCACCACTCTGACAACTATGAGAAAGCAAGTATCCAAGTTACATCATTGAACCTGTAAGGATTCTTAAAAGATAGGTTATTATCGTTTGAGAGAATAGAAGCTTTATATTTCGTTATACAATTAATAAACTTAATACTGATGTGTGATGATCCTTGTGATCCCACTTTAGTATGATTACATAATCAGGGCTTTGGTTTTTATCCCAAAACACCAAGCCCCACCATAATATGATCTTCATGCCCTTCCGAATGCCTTCACCTGTGACCACAGTAGTGAAGCCTGCATCAAAATACTAATAAAGGATAAAGTATCTGTTATAGTAAAATAAATTCACATTAAGTATCATAAAGGAGGTTTACAGGTTGGCTGTATGATATCCTCCCAAATATTCAGTACTACATGCAAGTGCTAAGCGAATTGACCAAAACATGTCATCAAGTCTCATCTGTGCTTCTTTCATAGATATGGACCATACTGTCTTCAGATCAGTTTGCACCTAGGGCGAACCCGGGCGCAATGCCAACTTTCATTTTCCCAATTGGTCTCCCATTGAAAAACTGATGGCCTGATGATATTCATGGGCAATTAGCGCCGGTAATGTAGAATCTAACAGAAGAGGAGACTTACACTTCAAGCTCAACCCATCAATGAGGAAATTCAATGCATAAGTGAGCTTCCAATACGGATCGCCATGGCGGGGACCCGTCCGCATTTCTTCGAAATGGTTAGAGAGATGCGTGACATCTGTCTCTATGACACCAATTCTCTCGGCATCTGAGATGAAATGTCAGAATTCGTGAATTGAGACTCATTCATCAGTAAGTCATAGTCATACCTCTGTTGTGCTCATCTTTGAAGCTACGATAGTCTAGATGGGCCGTGTCCGAGACCCAGACTTCTTCACGGCAGATGAAAGGTCCATTATTCTCCGACCCGTCGTCGTTAAAGAAAGCGAAGGTCTGATAACACCACTCAGACCACATGTCATTTGGTCGAATCTCTTGATCCTGGATTTATTAATTAATCCCTGTTTCTTCTACCCAGAGAAACACTGAAGACTTGCCTTCTTTATTACCCATTGTATCGCCTCAACATAACGGGTTGTCGAGTCATGGATCCCGGGAATAGTTGCTTGTCCCGCATGTAGTTGTTGTTCGTAAGGCTCATGGCGTCGAACACCGTAGCTGGATGTGGCAATCCTTCCGGGGCCATTTGACTTATCTAGTGCTCGTAAAACACCCCCTTTAGAAACGGCATCGATTGCCGAGATCCTGTATAGTATGAGTTTCCGATCGTGAAGGAGAAGCAAGAGACTGACGTCTTAGAATTGTGTGGCCCGCATAACTCAATGTTGAGGTTATAGTCTGTGTTGAACGTCTTCAGGGTGTCTTCGAGGTGCATTTGCAAGGCGGTTGATCGCCCGAACCCCCCCGTCAAAACAACCTTCTATTCGCTATTGGTTAATTTACTTCTAGCGAGTGTCAAAGACGTTACTCACAAAGGCTTTTGAGCCCATTTGTGCCGCAGCATACACCTGCCTCTTCAAGATTGTTGAGATATAATTTATAATATTTATTAAATTAACAGTAGCCTTTTAAAGAGTTGAAGTTAGACCGGCTATTTCTTTTGTCAATTTAGGGACTTCTATCTAAGAACAAAACATCTTTTGCCTACTACTACGGCGTTGCTCTTTTAGCGTGGTTGAAGGTACATATGCAGATGCCCGAAAAGTACACGCAAAACAAAGAAGCATTGCAAACAAAGAAACCCGCCACTTGCATTTGCCAACAAAGCTGACACCACGTCCGTAAGGTTTATTTCATTCTTCACCTTTGCAACAACGAAATACCACGGCTTGTCATGGATCCAAATAGCCCCCGCAGTCCGAAAAGAGCCAGCCCAGGCTCATACAATTTAAGAAAAAGGACCAAGACAACCCAGCATGCAGACACCCCACCGACATCTCAAACCAAGACAGACAAAGCTACCAAGTCCAACAAGGGGCGAAGGCAGCAAAGGCCTGCAGCTAAGACCGGGGAAGAAACTGCTCGTCAGAAGTGGTGCCTCAAGAGGCTCTTGGTGGTTTTCAACGTTTCTCCAGAAAAATTGAAGGCGGTAAGTACAATCAAATCAACTTGACTGTCAATCATGTCGTGCTGACCGACATGCTACTACAGATACTGCCATACAAAGAAAAAGACAAGATCGGTAGCCAAGTTGATCAAGAGTCTGCCGCAGGCCCTAGTCAAACCATAGAAGTGCAAGAATCATCTCGAGCTTCATCGCGCTTCAGCTCGACAGACCAGAATGCCGACAGCCCAGCCCCCCAGAGTGCTGAGACTTCAGTGGAGCGAGCTTTCGCAAATGTTCCATCACCTGGTAGAAGCGAAATATTAAAAATGGAAGCCCGGCTATTTGCATCAGAGAATGAAAATGCGCGAATGAAGGAAGAGCTGGAGGCTTTGGCCAACTACACACCCAATGCCCGCCTAATGCGGACACTCCGGCGAGAACTTGGAAATAGGCGCTCGATGTTTCGACACACGGAACATTTTGACATTGACCATCCAGTTATGTACCCTAAGAACATCTCTCTCGGGTACAAGGTATTGTTTGAGTACATGCGAGATGCATGTTTCGGGGCATGCAGAAATGATGCTGAAGTGCCGGACGAACAAATCTCACACAGTGAACTCGTTGAGTCCTGGGCGAATCAATCCTTTGGACAAGGATTCAAAAACTGTATTTCTCAAGTTAGACAGCACAAACTTTACAAAGAAGACTTGCTTGTGGGGCTAGTAGCCTCAGCATTTATCGAAAAGGTATTCGAGCCGGCCTTCCCGGCATTCCTTCAAGCAGCGAATCGTGTAGCAGAAGCGTATCGGCAGATCATTCTTAATCAAGGCAAGTAACTAGGTTATCAAGGAAGACAAAGACTAATACATGGTCCAGCTGGAGCCACTGAGCTGCACAAAGCAGACCTTAATGTCCTCCCACAACTGATCGACCCTCTTCGCAGAACCGAAATTATCAATAAAAAGGTTGAGGAATTGCAGTGTATCCTTCATAAACACTTGGACTTCTTCTGGACATCTCCCAACGGCAATGATGGTAACCTGGAAAAGACGCCTACCTCAAAACTACGCTTTGGGATCTCTCTCTCAAAGGCGCTGGATTTCAAGCTGGATCTCATGTCGACCACCACGCGACTCAAGTTTTTCTACTACAAGCCAGACGAGCCCTTTGACGATGAGCGGATGGAACGTTGCAAGTTTTCAGACCGTGAAAAAAACACTATCAAAGCCTGCTTGTTTCCTGTCCTCTTATTTGCACCGGCTCGAGAACCAACGGCAGATTCAGATGACTACGTCCTTGAGTACAACATCCAATACAGCATGTACTTCACGAGGCTGGTTGGGGGGAATCATCTTGATCTGAAATTGGCAGCAAAGGCAATCGTCCTGACCTAGTTTGGGCGGATACAAGGCAGCAGTTGAGTGTGCATGGGTCTCCAGGGAAACTTTCTTTATATTGGATATGATTTGCCAATACGATGGTAGTTAGTTAGTGTTTGCTGCTTTGAAGAAGATGAAATTTATTGAATTGATTGCTATCGTAATCTTTTACCTACGAGCTGCGCAGCTCTGATGAATCCACGACCTTGTCTAAGCCAAGGCACGCATTTGTATGCCAACGCAGAATATGTTGTAGCCACGAAGATTCACGGTATGCGATGGCAATCTAGGCTGTGGAGAGCGAACATTGCACGGAGGAAGACTTGCCCTGCGGGCTTCATGTCACGATGAAAGGCCAGGGAAGTGGAGAACCAACAGCTTTATCTCGAAAGCTCAAAGAGGGAGCCTGGCGACGATGATCACGAGATATGTCTTTTGTGGAATTGTTTGGCTCAAAGAAATCTTTGTTGAAGGGGAGTGCGGAAAAGTATAAAACGCTTTGCCAACGATGTATTCACTTGGTCTCAATGGACTTGGGTGGAGACTTTTGGTGCAACGAACAAATCCATCAGCTGTGCTCTCATGTCAAGTCAGACCGACATTGAAGTAGTGTCATCGGGTATCAATTGCCTGTGAGGATACTAATAAAAAGTACATTGTGATCCGCGTGCGCGACATCACCATTATTATAGCCTCAACATCTGTAACCTCTGGCCTCTCAAGCATAGCGCTCAGTTGCAGGTTGAGTTGCTGCCATAGGTTCCTTGCCGTTTCCATTCTGTGGCAGTGCCCAGTTCTGCATAGGAATATTCTGTCCCTGAGGAGGTCCGTAATATTGAGGAACCTGCTGGAAACCCTGCGCTCCAGGACCCCAATATGCTGGTCCACCAAATACCATGGTGACAGGTCGTCGCATCGCGGCGTTTCGCTTGTGGGTATCGATACAGGCGCCCACGAACAAGATAAAGTGCCAAAGCCAGATGAGGCAGGTGAATACCGACAGTGCGACAAAGAGCGATCGCTTGCTGGAAACCTTGTCCCTGCTTGTGCAGACGTAGCGGCGTTCGTCGGCGTCGTATTCGCAGTCTTGGTCGAGGTAATCGAAGTCGGAGTAGAAAGCGCTGAACGTGCTCTCGAGGCCGCCAACAATGGCAGCGCCGAGCCAAATGAGGAGCGAGATGGCGACGTGAGCACCAGGGTGAATGCCAGCTTTCCACTTGCGACCGAAGCGAGTAGCGAATTCGGCGATATCCCAAATCATTGCTACAACGAACTGTACGACGTTAGTACATGCTGTCAGTTCCAGAGTTGGGCGACGAGAGTCGTACAAGTGGACAAGCACCGAGTGCGACCAGACCAAGTGTCTCGACATGTCGGAGCGCACCCGTAAGACCGAGTCCAACGATACAGCAAACGATATCAATTCCGTGGAGTGCAAACTTGGTGATCATCCAAGCCTTCGTCTCTGGAACTCGGGGAGGTGTCCACTGCTGTTGAGCAGGCTGTTGTGGGTACGGCGCATAAGGGGGGCCATAACTGCGAGGGTCTTGCTGAAAGCCAGCTTGCTGCTGTTGTTGCTGGGCGTATGTCTGGGGAGCAGGTTGCGCGGCGGGAGGGACAGCGGGAGAGGCTGCTGGAGCAGGATCCGTTTGGGTAGACGATTCGGGCGCCATTCCGAAATACGACGGGATTAAGAAATAAAGTGATCGAAGGGACACGGCGCGTTTACCACGACATGAATGTAGCGCACAGCGAGTATAATAATGAGGGTAAAAGTAAAACGAATGAATGACCAAAAAAAATAAAGCGAAATGAAAAAAACAAGAAGAGCCTTTTACGAAAAGGCGGGTAAGGCAAGCCTATTATTATTTAAAAGAAAAAGGAAGGATTTGCTCGCTTCCACGCTTGAAACCCCCTAGGCCAACCCAGCGATACAATTCGAGATTGAGGTGTTGGATTGAGAGCCCCTGGGCCTTGCAAGGATTAAAATCGTGTTAGTCCCTGTATTTAATTGGCTTCCTGCAAGGAGTAGTGCGATGAGTGGATGTGATGATCCATGCATGGTAGGGTGATCTAAGGGGCTTGTTGGTTGCGGGAATGGCGATTTCTTTGACTACGGAGTTGAGATTTCAGAGCCAATTTTAGAACTACAAAGGCTCCCTCTTATGGGTCCGGAGCAGTAATTATCATAAAGTCATGCTTCAGTTGGTTGTTGGTTTTATGTTTGTCGTGACCCCTCGTAGAAATATCCAAGTTTGGGCAACAAGTTGACGCAGCTTTTGGTTCTTCTGTCTTCTTTCATGTGCTTGCTTGTGTATGTGTGTGTATTGTGCCCGTTGAGGTTTTGAATTTTTCTATGTGATGCGTCTGGCTTTTTGACTTTCTTTGTTGAGGGTGTGAGAGATAAAACGCTGGGTGGCCTTCATTCAGGTCTGCTTTGAACATAAAACAGTGTTGGCTGAGAATTGGATCACGATGCTGGCAACCGCACTAAATGTCGGAGATAAAAAACCAACAGCCTCCTAAAAACCCACTAACAGAACAAACAAAGTGAAATTTTCCTTTCATCCTTGGCGGCCGCCGTTAAGAATCTCAAGGTTAGCGCCTTTGTGTGTCGGGCTAGACGCAGCTAAGATTAGACCAGGGGACAGTATGAGGAAATCGCCGAAGCTGAATGCCCAATTCCATAGGGCTATTGCGGTGTCCCTTTCGCCCAACAATGAGTCAGTCGAGCCAAGACCGACACGAGACCAGCTTGTCAATCTAGCAGTTCCCTTTGATCAAGTGCCCTGCCAAGACGGCCAACGGATGTTGCAGTATTGTTACATCGCCTCTACCGCCTTGGCACCAAAACGTACCATTGAGACCCTTTGTCTCTGTCAGGAAATCACCGATATGCTCTGCAAAATTGATACAATGCGTATCAATCGAATCGTCTCTTGGCACTGCTTTAACAACAACGCCGACGCTTGCTTTTGTATACAATATTCTAGATCTTCCTGTCGCAAACACCATTTATTCTCGCTGTAAAACCACCATAAGACCCATAATTCCCAACATCACTGTCTTAAGCCAAGGGTACTCTGAGAGGAGAATCGTCACGTAGCCGACGAATGGCATATATCCTACAACACTTCCAATAATATCACTTCGCACGAGGTAGTCCTGGTTCTTGGCGTAGAGCTCGGTATCGTCCGACAGGTTGTTATCTCCCTTGGTGAGAAGCTGAGCGGTGTCGCTGCGCATCGTTAGCCATTGCTCTGCATCTCTTGTACGAACAACATACCCCTTGCCAAACTTGCGTACAACTCGGTGCACGATAGGAATGTCCTTGTCCTTGACGTTGTACACGACAACCTCGCCAATATCGGTATCCTGTAGTAGGTTTCGGTTCCAGAGGAAGAGTAGGTCACCTCGCTGGAAGGCAGGCTCCATAGAGCCAGAGAGAACGACGACGATCGGGGACGGTGAGTCGCTGATAACGGAGAGGCCTTTCCACATCTGCGACAAGTTAGCTTTCGACGGGGCGCTGAAGAAGACACGTTCGCACCATAAAGGCCGTCGAGAGGATAAGTGCAAAGTTCATGAGCTGCGAAGCAGCTTGCCGCGGGTTTCCAAGAGCCGACAGCATGGTAACGGTTTGTGTATTGGTTTCGTGGAGCGAGGGGAGGTTGTTGTTAGAGCTTGACAACTCCACGATGCAACTTTGGCGCTGGAGCGAAATGGACATCTGGCTCATGGGGGAGCTTGAGGAGCACGGGCCACTCGAACCCCAAGCAGCTGGGGCGTTTTGAGGCTGGTGCTGTGGCGGTGCGAATCAAAGATGTCTCCATAATTTCAGGGACCTTGACGCTTGACGCTATAAATGGTCTAACGCGGGATGTCATGCTCTAACAAGGTGATGTCATGACTACATGGGAAGCATGAGATCGATGTCATAGGCGTTGTAGGCGAGTAGGAAGCTTGGTATTTAAAATGGTCATCTGCTGGTCTTGTTCTTTGTATTTACATTCTTCTCTATAATCTCAGATATCTACCAATACAATAATCCAAGCATCAATCAGAACCCAAGTCCCTGCACTTACACCACTACACCCAAAATGGCCGACAACAACAACAACAACCAGCAGCCCGGTCTCATCGGCAGCCACGCCCAATACGTCAAGGGAGCCGCAGAGGTAAGTCCTTCTCATTCCTCGCCCCCCCCAGGACTTCTTACTCACACCTTCCAGGCTACCATCGGCGCCATTACTGGCTCTCAGCC
Source organism: Fusarium burgessii (assembly GCA_002980515.1). Classification (NCBI taxonomy): domain Eukaryota; kingdom Fungi; phylum Ascomycota; class Sordariomycetes; order Hypocreales; family Nectriaceae; genus Fusarium; species Fusarium burgessii. The sequence continues at coordinate 45,465 of PVQA01000494.1, read as the reverse complement.
CTGGAAGGCCTCTGGCGAGCAAGACAAGGCAGCAGGACTTGCCGATATGAAGAAGGCAGGTGAGCTTCGAGCGCAAAACGACCCCAACCACGAGAAGGGATACGGAAAGGTCGAAGAGGTTGCTGGCAAGATTACTGGTTGCGGCGGTATGGAGCGAGAAGGTCATGAGAGCGCTGCGCCCAAGCATGCATGAATAAATGGTCTTCCATAATTGATGAGTGTATGATAGAATTAGCATGCGATAAGTCGAGGTGATTGACTCGGCTGATAATACTGAACTTATCATAATCTTAGGGTTCGAGATGATTACTCCTTCCTTCCAACATCACCTTCTCTCGTGTACCTTCCAATGCTTGCCGACAAACACGAAGCACGCCTGCCTCATTCACTCAAGATCACAGCACCTTCTTTCTTCGACTGCGCACGCATTATCACCTACCACGATGGCTTTGCCCTCTCGTCCCTCTTCCTCCCAGCTTCATCATCGCGTCTTGTCTCTTTAGCATCGCCTCTTCGACGCCTGGTAACCCTACATTTCTTGGTTTCATCGAACCCTCGCTCCAGCATCACCTCACGCAATTATCTGTTCCATCGCATCATTTTGATCATCAATCTGCATCCTCCCCTCGCCTCTATTCTCTCCGCTGAGTCTTCGCGATGGACTCAGCACCTCTTCTTCAGAACGCCGATGGCCTCCCCAGCCCCAATGTGATGCAGGATCATGTAAGTAGTCATCACCGCGAATCTTGATACCCATTATTTCGCTGACTTGACGACCTGACAGCCTGCCTTCCTTCGAGCATCTCACTCCCCGTGGTCATTCATTCCGCAGAACGTTCTCGTCATCCTGCGAGGAATTGTCTTGTCACTTGTCACAGCCGTGGTGATCCTCGTACTCAATTACGAGCTTCGTGAACAAAGCGAGTTCTCCAATTAGCGTTTGGTCTTCGACTTTGCCAATATCAGTCTGTTCTTCGTCTTCCTGTACCAGCTCAAAACCTTTGTGAGTTTCACACCAGGGCTTTTTCTTTCGTCACTGACTTCTCTAGTCGTGGACATTCACCCATTTGTACTATCCCCATCATCATGATCGGCACATGGGCGGCATAGAAGGATGGATCATCAGGAGAATGTCGCTCCCCAAGCACATGGGCAGCCTCCGCAAGCAATTCTACTTTACCATCTTCTACACCGTCACCGCTGTGTTTTCTTTCGCCAACTCGACCATCTACTGGTTCATCACTCGCCAGAACGAGAGTGACGATGGCAGCGGCGAACCTCAACCCGAGCCTCAATCTCAACCTCCGAATCAAGACAACGGTACAGCATTGCACATCTGGGCTCGCTACGCCGATAACACTCCACCTCCTCCATGTAAGTGCACTTGCCCAACGCCCAGTATGCAACTGACCATGACACAGTCACCGACATCTTTGGAGAAGGATGGTTCCGTGGTTTCATCATCCTGTCCTTGTACGCGTTTGGTTCATCTGTGATGGTGTTTGAGATTCTTGCTCTCAACAGCATTCGACGCCCATGGGTAAGTCAGCGTTCAGCCGCAATAGCATCTTGCTGACATTCAATCTAGACTGTCGGAATCCACCTGATCGGTATTATGTTCTTTGCTACAGCTTACCTGGGTTGGGCTGCCTTTGGTCACCTCGTTACCAACTACTACCCTTTCTTCTGGCTCGACAAGAATGAGGTTGGCTCCGATGAGGCAATTACCCTTTACTCAATTGGCTTTGTGTTTTTGATGCCAATCAGTTAGTTCCCCAATAATACCGAGAGTGTAGATGCTAATTACAATAGTGTACATCCTGATGCAGGGTCTCATCGCTTCCCGAGAAAGTGTCACACGATCGAACTCTGAGGCTCGCGCCATCGCTGCTGCGCAGGCAGCTCTCGATTCCTGAAGGGGCGCGAACTGGGAATGGTGATGGATATTGGGGGATTTGACCATGATTATTGATCAATTGAAGGAGTCTTCCGATTGACAGTGGCTTGGTGTAAAATAGATTGATACACTTGATTGGGGCAGGGTTACTTCGGACATCTGGTTAACCTCAAACCTAAAATTGACTCAACTACACGACGGTACAACGGTTGCAAAACGTTATAGACGTGGATTGTGAATATCTCGCCGAGATAAATCCTGATTGACTCATTCGCGTTGGAAAGTACGGAGTAATGCCCATAACCGACACTCGTGATTTTAGAAATGTCCTGGTTGTGAGTGTGCAAGATGCACCTGTAACATTGCGGCGGCGTGAAGCTGCGTGCGACAAGGACTTGGCGACACCACCTTGGATGCAAATCAACAAGCCCCGTTGTAGAATATTCACCAATCACATACAGAGATCTACTCGCACAGACGGAATGATATGGTAGCGCCTTCACACAGACCGACGATTGGGTACCAGGCGGATGAGTTGGTGAGGCACCACCAGAACCACGACAGGGCTTTTTACTGAGTGACATTGCACTGTCACATTGAGAGGCTGGAGTGGCGATAACACGGATGAATTGATTGGTGTTGAGACGAAACGAGACTTGTTTAATCGCGGCGGTGCAAGTAACGACTAGGAAGAAAAGCCGGGGAAGGGAAAATATGACGGTGAGTTGTGTTGGGCATTGACATTTTGAGATTTACAGGTGGCAGGGCTTTTATAGTGAGATAACTGTGAAGTGAGTGTTGGCAGAGTCATATTTGAGCCCGACATTGCAGCCTCAACAATAAGATTAATGCAAGATAGACTCGGGCTTCAATTACAAGGGCTTTGAAATCATATTATTAATTCTGCCAATCAAATAACCCAACAATGGAGGTTGGGTTGCAGGTTGCATGGCAGAGCTGGAGATGAGTCGCCGGCTGCCTCATGCCCATCTTTTAACCCCGCGACGTAGGTCAGACTCGATGGGGTTGGCGGTATAAATACAGGCCTAACCCCCCATACCCCCCGACTTCTTCTCTCTTCCTCCCCCCCACACACAACCAAAAAAAGGGTCGCAAAGATCACCAAGAGGATATCGTCTTGTCTTGAAGGACATATTTCTCCGCCCGGGCCCATTTGTCAATCTTTTCTGTTGTGCGTCGCTCTTTTTCTTCTTCCCTTTTGCTCTCTATCTCTTCGCTCTTTTCGTCACTCTCTAGCCAATCCGATCGATCGATACAAAAAGTAGGGGAGTCGTTATTCTCCCTAGCTTCTCAAAGTCGAAATTCCCGTTACGAGTCCATTCTTTATATACCGATTTCCTCCAATAACTACCGTAGCCATGTTCAAGCGTTCGTTTAGGTCGCAAGACCCCAACCGCGTCGACAAGACTGCGAGACTAAAGAGATCGGACTCCCGCCGGGATCCTACGAAAATGTCGAAGCTGCAAAGATCGCTCAATGAGCAGGACGCCATTCCCCAGAAGCCTGCTCCAGCACCCGCGCCTTCACCCTCGCCCATCGTCACCCTGACTGTTGGTCGAGATGGCCGACTCTTTGCAGCACATGAGGATGTACTCCGCCAGTCGCCCTTCTTTGAGGCCGCCTGTCGCGGAACCTACTTTGAGGCACAGAGCAAGAGGATCTCCCTTCCCGACGAAGAACCCGAGGTGTTCTCCGCCGTCCTCGAATATCTCTACAAGGGTGACTACTACCCTCGTCTGCTTCACAACAAGCAGCGCAACTCTTGGGAGCTCGAGGACCAAGGCCGTACACCTCACACATCACCCAACCCCGAAACTGGAGGTGGCCGCGCAGGCGCCGCGTCTGAAGCCACTATCCACCTGTCGAGTCTCGACATGGCCATCCTCCGCGACACCGTCGTCTACTGTGCCGCGGACAAGTACGGCCTCGAGGAGCTCAAGCGTCTAGCCCTACGCAAGCAGGGACTGCAATCCGGCATCGATGTCGGGACCATTATAAGGTCAGCTCAGTACGCCTACGCCCATACACCCGACTCGGACAGCCGTCTGCGCGCTCATTACCTCGCCCTGATCATCCGCTGCCGCAAGACCTTTAAGCGCAGCGGAACCATGCAGGCCGAGATGGAGGCGGGCGGCAGCAAGCTCTTCTTCGACCTGTTTGTGGCAATGTGCAATCACCTTGACGACGTCATTGACGTGAGCAATGCTCGCACGCCAAAGACTGTCTGAGTGATCAAAGACAAGCCAAACACACACTATACCCGCCACTCAGGCCTCCAGATGCTTCGTGTGTTTGATCATAGCTGGAGGACAAGCGCGAAATGGAATACCGCCAAATCCACAAAAAAGAAAAAACCACAAAAAAAAAGTGATGCTTACAGGAACAGTTGGAAGTCGGCGTTTGGTTGCTTTTCATGCTCCATCATCAGATTGAAGTCCTAAGGAGCCTTGTTTTATTACATTACTCCCCTTCTGCGAGGTTGGCCGACCGAATTTTGATGATACACGAGCTGAGAGGATATAATCCGACGCATACGAAGTCCTTCACATCCTCTGCTCCTTTATTGTGAGTTTACTTATCGCGAGTTTCTGTTTCTGCCTTGTCATTTTTACCTCTGCTTTGATACCCACTTACACAAGGACACTGGGACATTTTTTTCCCCACTCTACTCTGGCGTTTTGTTGTTATCCATCCACCAAAAAAAAAGACCGGGTTGTCTTTGGTTCAACACCAGAGTTGGGGGACATTTGGGAAGTGGAATGCTTGACTGCTTTTCTACACCCGCGAGCAAATGCCCCAAATTGGCTAAAATCTCGCATTTGTACCATCTTGGTATTTTTTTTCACAGAAAAAAAAAAGGGATCTTTTCTGGTTTTGTTGTTGACTTTTTGCTTTCACGTTTTTTGGCAGGAATTTTCTCTTTTGAACATGCTTAGAACGCGAAACGAATACAAACATCTCCCACTCGGATTTTGCACAACAAGGAAGACCTTATGAACGAGAGGCTTTAATATCATCTTAACCCTCACACACTGTGTGTGTGCCTCGCCTCTTTAGTACTGGGTCCCCCCCTTTGCTTTTGGTTCGCATCTACAGACTGATATCTCGAACCTGTCCTTTTTTTTGCTTTCCTGTTTTGTTTGCTGGAGGAGATGGGAATTGGAGATCCTTCTGCATGGTTTTTGGGACCGGCAAGACGCCGATGAACGAAGTTACGATCTTGATGATTATTAACAACTTGGGATCGTTGAACGATCCTACCTGGCGCAAGCACCGTCAGGGTAGAGGTAATGAGAAATTCGGCCACCTCAATTGATGTTCCTCCATGCATGTGATGTCTGTGATGTTATGCTTATTTAAAACTGGAGACTTGGTGTAATTAGGCGCTAGACTCATCCCACTCGACCTCAAACTTCTCAAAGGTAACCTCAAGATCCTCCTTGATCTCCTTCTTGGGATCAGGTCTCGCGACAGCAGCCGCAACCTCCAAATCCCAACCTTGACCACCATTGTCACCATAAACCCAATTTGTCTGTCTCAATGGGGTCTTTTCGCCATTCTCATCAACTCTGTACGTCCAGAGACAAAGACCCAGCGCATCCTGCACCTTTTGAACCTTGACAGTAACGCACTTGTCACCGTTCCTCACACCGGCTTCATCTTGGGCGCCGACTTTCTCAACACTCCAATCTGCCCATTGATCACATGTGACGGTTGAGTAGCGCGGATGATCGTTGTATAGCTCGATGCCTGTCTTGATCCACTTGCGGGAGTTGCCTTTGGTGAAGGTTAGGAGAAGACAAGCTTGGTCGTATTGATGGATGTACTTTGTGCGGAAGCTGAGAGTCGCGGAGATGAATTGTTTGAGAGGTTTTTTGGTATGAGGTTTGGAGGGAGCTGGGTGAGTTAGCGAGTGACCATGAGTGAGGCTAGTTGCGATGGTTGATTGACAGGGCTGTCTGTGAGTGAGGGGTTCCGTGAACTCACCAGTAAAGACATCAGTAGAAGGAGGCTGCTTCCAGATATCACTACCAGGTGGCGCCGAGTACTTGAAGGGAGTTTCCATCTTGAATGATTTAATTCAACAGTTTGTAATAAGTCTAGGAGATTACAGAGACTGTTCTTGAGGGCCACGTTCGATGTATTTATAGCCTGTCTCAAACGATGCTCTTGACCAAAATCGCGGGGCAGACCTGACGTAATCGGGTTAAGCCGAGCGTATGCAGCGGAAACTCCGCTTTTGCCTGGTCCTGACACAAGTTCTCGTTGGTAGAATGCAACTAAAAATTAATAACCGGTTGTTGGTTTTACGGTTATTTGGGGAATGATCCTGGTTTGATAGACTACCATAGTATGGCGTGGTGGAGGTGAGCTTTGATGCGGATAAAGTCATGATTGTGGAGATGAGATGAAAGCCGAGTTACTTTATTCGGAAGGTTTTTGTTCTGGTCTAAAGATGGTTCTTTTAAGTATTTCGTAGAGGCACATTGAAGACAAAGCAGTCTAATATAACAAGCATCAAGCATTATGGTACTGAAAGAGTCATTTTATGTAGTAATAAATTGTTGAATCAATTCACTGAATTAATTACCGTCTAATTACCCTGTACAGCAACTAAACTTGGGTTTGAAGCTGGGGTTAAACTTCGGCTCTCTCGTCACCAACCGCTTCAAGAAGATCGTCCGCACAAAACAGTCACCAAAACGCTCCTTTTCGTTCTCCTCATCAGAAAATGAGCACCAGAGAGTACTGAGGAATTCACAACGACGATATCCATCAAGTGACACTACCCGAAATCATTTACGTGACCCAGCAACTATTCCAAAAACATCACGCACTGGTGTTCGAACCATCACTACCTTGGCCCTCTGACTCAGTCCATTTGCAGGGGCTTCCTCACGCGAGTGAAAACTCTTCCCCACTCGACCATAGACCTCTTTTCTCACTCACAAAAAAACCCCGCCTCCACCGAGACTCACGATTTCTTTTCACCAGTATCTCACCCTCCCCAGAAACGCGTCCGTACCTCTACTTTTTTTCCTTATCGCGATAATATTTTTTTTTTATATCTCTGTTGCAGAGGGATACTCTCGACACCGCGGCTTTGGAGTGCTTATAGCCTCTGTGATCTGGCCGTTTGACGGCCTGGGGGAGTAGAAGAAGAGTATAGCGAAACGACTTTTATTCATTTCAACTTCAATTATACGATACTACGACAATCTTCATAATGTCATCTTTTCTTACACCACCAAAATCGGGGCCTTCTGGTCGGCCGGCCCCAAGACCGAAATTCGCCAAGCCCAATCCCGTCCGAGCGATGCGAGAACGAGAAGAACGACGAGCTGCAAATGCTGCCGCCCATTCAAATAATCTTCGGGTCGCTGCTGTAAATCGAAATGCATCCCTCGCCAAACCGAACCGCCCGCAATGTCCCAACAAGGCCTGTCCAAAACCCAACGTTGTCGATGGTACATGTCAAACTTGCGGTCGTATCTCAGACGACAGTAATATTGTTGCGGAAATTACCTTTGGAGAATCGTCCTCGGGTGCTGCTGTTGTACATGGTTCTTATATTGGTGCTGATCAAGCGGGCGTGCGAAGCATGGGCCCTGCGTTCAGAAGGGTCGGAGGTTCTGAGGATCGAGAGAAGAGTATTCGGGAAGCAAAGAGCCTGATGCAGGGTTATGCGCAGCAGCTTAACGTCAGTGACAGTCTGGTCACTGCAGGAACTCAAGTGTTCAAGCTGGCATCCAGCGCAAACTTTATCCAGGGTCGTACACTAGCGAGTGTTGCGGCTGTCTGCTTATACGCAGCCTGCCGAGCCGAGCCACCATGTAAAGTTATGCTTATCGATTTGGCGGATTTGGTGCAGCTGAACGTTTTTAAGCTCGGTCGTATCTTCAAGAAGCTCAACGAAGTGGTGCCAATTGGCAACGACGGTCTTATTCCTGTGTATCCGGAGGATCTTATCTGGCGATTTGCGACAAAGATGGAGTTTCACCAAGACACGGCCAAGGTTGCTGAGGATGCTGTTCGTCTGGTCAAGCGAATGAGTCGAGATTGGATGGTCATGGGTCGGCGACCTTCTGGTATTTGTGGAGCCTGTCTACTGATGGCAGCACGAATGCACAACTTCCGACGAACTGTCCGTGAGGTCGTCTACATTGTCAAAGTCACAAATCACACAATTCAGAACCGTCTACAAGAGTTCAAGGTCACTGAGTCTAGTCGGATGTCGGTTGAGGATTTCTTGAAGCAAGACTTCCTGGAGAGCTCTCACGACCCACCTTCTTTTTACAGGCAGTCAGCCGAATACAAGAAACAGCAGCTTGCCGCTAAGAGTAAGAAACGAAAAAGGCCATCAACAGATGCCGACGCCGACGAGAACGAGGAAGAAGATGACAATCTGGCCGACAAGATTGATCCGCGATTAGTAGAGGGAGGTGCTGATCTGTCCAAAGCGCCCGTCGTCGAATATCGTCGCGACGATGATGGCTTTATCATTCCACCTCTACCATCCAAGATTGCCAAAGACCCATCACTTGTCAGTAAGCTGAACGAGGACGCAGAGGACGAGGAGAACGATGGTGAAGACACGAACGTTCAGACCCTGGATGGCCTGGTGCAAGAGTTTGGCGATGCGATGGATGAAGAGGCGGAGAACGGGACACAAGAGACCAGCCAACGGAAAGGTAGTAAACCGCAACTGCCCATTAATGAGGAGTGGGAGCAGGATGAGCAAGAACTTGAGGGCGTGATTGAGGAGATCTTTAATGACCCATTGACATATGAACACGCCATGGCCTACACGACTGCCGAACAGCGAGCACGAATTCACACTGTCTGGGCTCTGCAACAACGACCCCAGAAAGAAGTTTCCATGTCGGCGGATGTCACAGAGGATGAGTTTGCCGACGATCCCGAGGTGAATAATTGCCTGCTGTCACCGGAGGAGGCTCAGATCAAGGAAATGATTTGGGTGAACCAGAACAAGGAATGGCTACGAAAACACCAGGAGAAGGTGTTTCGAAAGAAGGTTGAAGCAGAGCGACCGAAACAAACACGAAAACGACGCAAGCGAGCCAGAATGGGCGAGGGTCAAACCAGCCCCGCTAGTTCAGCCGCCGAGGCCGCTGTCAACGTCGCCAAAGACCGCGCCTGGTCCAAGAGGATCAATTATGATGCCATTCGCAACATTTTCGACATGCCCAATCTCGGAGGTCCCGGATCAGAAGCTACAAGCCGCAAGACAAGCGCGGCGGGGAGTACAAAAGGCGGCGACGATGCGAGCGAAGCTCCCGAAGAGAGTGTCGTTGGGGACGAACCCGAGGCGCCACAGGAGGAGGAAGAGTTTGAGGAAGAAGAGTATGATGAGACGCAGAATTACGGCGATGGCGAAGAGTTTGGAGGTGGGGGTGATGAGTTTGGCGGCGGGTATGATGAGGATGATCCGGAAATGGATGCTGAGTATGGACTTGAGGAGTATGCTTGAGGGAATAGATTAAGGATTGAGTGCCGGGATGGTAATTGATACCCATATAAATAACAGGATTGCTATAGCAGACACGCGCAAAGGAGAATGAGAAATAAAACTGTAAAATTATTACTCTGTTGATATGCCATCTGTAGAACTCTCGGGGCCTTAATTGTATCGTCGTAATTGGTATGGACTTGGTCAAAATTTAGCTTGGTTGTCCTGAATCTGTGAAGATACGGTAAGGTTCACTCAAAATAAAAGCCAGAGACTTGTAGAGGAGTTCTTTGGGATGAGATGAAGCTGTTTGTTTAATTGATGGGTGTACCTGCATGTCTGCAAGTGAGCGACTAAACACCATGGCGATCTTCCCCACATAGATCTGTCTCAGCTCCATCCCCACATTCAGTGCCACTTCAAAACTCATAACCGACTCCGATCACTTAACAATCCAGTAGTTTCATTAGACTCTTATTCTTTTACTGCAAAAAGAGAAACGGTCTTCTCAACTTCTCGGTATCGCAGTTTCGTCCGCCTGCATGGTCGTTATGCCTGGATGTTGGCCACAAAACCTCACAACACCAAAAAGTAATTGTTTCGATGAACCCAGGACTCGAACCTGGAACCTTTGCCACCGGAAAGCAACGCGCTGCCATTGCGCCAGTCCACCGGATGCGTATTGGCCTTCCACGTTATTTCAAAATATAAATTATTCTGAGAATTTTGGTATCAATCCCGTTGGAGTTGGGCAGCCGGGGTCAGTGCCCAGCAGCTATGACGTAACTGATGCAAATACACCAACAAACACTCTTGCTCTGGGCTTGTTACTCCAGTTAATTTGGCCCGTATCGTCTTCTGATTTTTTTCACTGCTGTTGTTGCGATGTTGCGGTACGTACACGAATCGGCCGAGTGGACCCACAAATCGATCTGTAAGGCTGAATCGTCCCGGCCATGAGCACTTTAAGCAGGAAGGAGTGTCTTTAATTAACCATGCGTCAGCTACGCGATGTAACTACCTTTACTATCTGAAGTTGCATTGGCAGGCGTTTTGTATATTATGAGATTAATTTTTCGCTCCTGAAATCTCATGATAACACAAGTTCATCCCAACTTAGCCCTAAGAATACTCTAAATTTTGACCAACGCCCATTGAGCTGGCTCTCCAGAATCCAGTGACTGAGCCAAGTGTCAATGGCACTTTGGCAAAGGATGTGCAATAAAATTTGCAAAAAAAAGCTTATTGCTGTTCAAACGCACTTGTATATTTCATTTTGGAATCTGAAAATTATACAGAGTCTTTGGTGCCCGTTGGAAAATGGTCAGACTGATGTTTGGAACCACAACGAGCAAAGGCCAATGTTTTACTATTCCCAGAGGGTCCCTTTCAATTCACTGATCTAAGGATAAGGTGTGCCATTTTATAATAGTCAAATTGAAAATGCGAAACTCTATCGCTGCTTATGTATTCAATATTAATAGAGCATGTGAGCCGGATAATGTAGAGAGGCGCGTGTGATGTATAATGCCGCTGCATTGTGAGGCTCCCATGTCATTCTGAGTGTAGCTGTAAGTGGAACGGCCATAAATTTGCAACGAACAAGGCGTGCGACAATGCATTCACCATGAATTCGAACGCACGGTTGGTTCAATTACCGTCCATCCGTCATTGCTCCAATACTGGCGCTAATATCCGGTCTGCACCAAAACATGACAATCAAAAGAACGTCTGGAATCTTTGCCATTGTAAAGCAATGCGATGTATGATAAAAAAAAAAATAGTATAATTTATTATTGTAGTTTTCATGTCAGAACACTCCAAAACACCCAGTCCAAACTCGAGTATCACGACCTGGAAAACCGTTGTCCCGTCTTATCGGTAATCTAATATTATCAGAGAACCACTTTATGTCTTGATCGTTTTCTTCCCTGTTCGAATTCTGTACGCTGAATCTGCGGCTTTCAGCCTCGCCAACCAAGGTCTGAGAGCCTGAATTCACAATGATGTTAGCTTCTTGTTTTTGTCAAAGTTGATCATTGAGGCAATTGGGAATTGTGTTTGTGTGCGCGCATCAGAAATGGGGCCATCCGTTCTGAGTCTTCGAATACGGAAGTCGTGCTATCAGCAACTCGTCATTAAATGTGTCTGTCAAATGTCTCAAGAGCTGGGAGCCATATTGCACCTTGCCAATATGCATGACCAATTGCCCGCCTAATATGACTCCTGCGCATGAACTCCAATAGCAATGCTGATGATGATGATGATGATGATAACGACTCGGCGAAAGGAAGACACTTTGGCAGTATATGCCTTGTTCTCGTAGTGGGCACGCCATTTTGGGCTTCCCTGCGGGCCAGATGCTTCTTCCTTCTTTTTTCATGAGAAGAACTTGGGAAGATGCGCTGATATGAGAAGACACGACAGTCTAAGACGACACGATGGGCTACAATTATGAACTTGACGTACGAAACATGATGCAGATACTTGGATATGGTCTGTTTAATAGTAGTCTATTTAATTTAAACTCTTTTTTACGTGAAACTTTCCACAGATGAACTCTCTAGAGTCTTTAGAAATACTTGTCTTGATCTGCTGTTCTGGGAATGAAGCGTTATCGTGAGGTTGACCATCTAAGAGCGCAGTGAAAGCCCAGCCAATCAGCTTAGACGAGTGGCTGACAAAGACATAAGACCTTGTATCAGGTTGCAAAAATAAAATCGTCAAAGAACCGGCCAAGTTTAGTCCTAAATTACCCTAAGCTTTACCTCAATATTTTTGTCACTTGGGATCAATATCTTAAATTTTCTGACCTCCTCTAGATAAGATAGTCAACGAGACAGTGGTGCAGCAGAGCGCAATCGTCATGAGGACTAGGCTTCTGCCTTCAATGACAATTGAACACTCACTGCACCTCCAAAACTAGCTTGCGCCACTGCTTTTGACTCATGACTTTTGTGTAAGACGGACGGGACTGGAATTCCATGAGTGGGTAGGCCTCATTGAAGTGACGGCCTCTGTCGAAGCACCATTGGCGTCCCTTAAAGACGGTGAGCGCAGCTGTATTTTGACTCATTAATAGTGGCCGAGTCAATTATGAGTCACGATCCATTAGATTTAGTTGGTATCGAGTTTGAGTCTCAAGGCGTACGGGACAATATGCTCCTCTACCAATTGAACCGAGCTTGTAATGAGCCAGCTTCACAACCTGTAGATTCACCGCACAGATCACTAAACAGCACAGTTGGAATCATTTGAACAACTTATTCAAGACACTGAATGAAATTGGTCACGGCTTTTATCTACCTCTAGACCCATGGAGGAAAACACCAGTAAAGAAAGACAATTGATAACTTTTTGCCCATTTCCGACATCAAGACCATCAAAACATTAGCGGCATTAGACTTTTTAATTTGTCCCTTTTTTAACAGGTATGCTCACAGAGCAATATCCTGTCCAACCACCTCTTGCATGTTACATACAAAGTTACAAGAGAATAAGTCGCTGATCCTCCGATACGCTCACCCGGCTTTTCGACCGGGCTGGAGCTAGGTGGGGGGTATCATCTCCAAAGAAAATATCGTCCCTTCCCTTGGGGGGAGGGTGGAGCTCTACGCTCCGAGCACGCTGTAGACAAGGGTTTCATTCAACCCGAAGGGAAGTCAAGCAAGGAAAAGTTGTAAAAAAAAAGAGAGTAGTGACGAGGCCAGGGATAGCGGCAACAGTCTATGCCGTCCTCGTACGTTTTTGTGGGTGTGCATGCATTAGATGTGGAGATAGTTCACATCCGAGATGCTTCGGTGCCTCTTGTGGCCATTGCCAGCTTCGGTTGTTGCCTTGCGTTTTTGAGACATTGATTCAAGGGGGCTGCGTGTCGCATCGCTCATCTGCCTCTTGTGGCGACGAGCGGGTGTTAGGGGGATAGCAGCTGTGTCGAAGCGGTCTGATTTGAGACCCTTGAGTGCAGTGTAGTTATAAGGACCGCTGAATGCGAGCGAGTCCTGGGTAGCCTGATTGCTAAGGATGAGCTGCTGGTTGATCTGGTTGCGACGGAATGCTCCGACAGTCTCAGAATTGATGTGACCATGAGCCTGCTTCTCGCTGTTCGCTGTGCTGGGTCGCGCAGGTGTTGATGCAGGATCCCAGTTGTTGTCGCCCTCTTCATCGCCAGAAGAATCGTGTTCCTCCCAGGCAATAAAGTCGTTGAGGTCCAGATTGAGTTCGGCGTCTTCCTCCTCCTCATCCTGCAAGCTAGGCGCGGTTGAGCTCTCGTCGGCGGTATTGGGTTCAGAGGGGAAGGGGAAGAAAGCCTCAGCGGGTCCCATGACTTGAGCTGTGTTGAAGAAGTCACTGAAAGTGTTGGAAGAAAACATGGCGCTGAGCATTAGGTTTGCAGAGTTGCTCATGATGGGTGACTCGGGCCCCTCAGTACCCCAAGGGAAGTTAAATTGTTCAGGCGAGAGGTCGAGTTGGTGGCGGCGATGAGGGGTAAAGATCATCATCTTTCCGGTGACGGGATTGAGTACAGCAATTGGCTTCTTGTCGGAACGGTCAAGGTTGTAACGTCCCAAACGGGGCTGACCTCGCTCGGCCTTGACCGGGCTGTCAGCGTCAGAGTCGGAAATGTCGCTCATAGGCTTGGAAGGGCGTCGAGTCTTTCGTCGTACAATAGGCTCGGGTTCATCTTCTTCGGTAGTATCACCATCAGCTAGACATGTTAGTACTGATAATGACGCCCATGTAGCCAAACTTACTCTCATAGCCATCCAGCTCTGTCGGCTCGTCAAAGCCGAAGGGAATGGGTTGAGGGGTTGAAGCAGCAGTGGCTGGTTGGGAGGCCATTGGAGTGGCTAGAGGGGTATCATCATCAATTTGGCGGAAGATTTCCTCAGCATCCGAGTCATCATCTTGCTCGCCGTACTGGTTGTTAAAGTCCCAGAAAGATCCTGAGCCTGAAGACTCATCCGGGTCATTCTCAATCTCCCGGCGGAAAGCGGGATCCAGATTGTTTTGAGAAACAAAGATATCAGGGAAGAAGCCCTGAATCTCATCCTCGGTGTCGGTCGAGTCAGAATCGCTAGAGGGCACGTCAAAGTGAACGTGACGCACCACAGGCTCCTCACCAAAGATGTTGGCGTCTTGGTAGACGTCAGGCTCGTCCTCAACATCCGTAATGATGCCTCCCCAGCTAGCGGCGTCATCATCATCATCATCGATATCCAGACCCTCTTGTTCATCATCGTCGTCCTCTTCCTCTTCTTCGTCATCCTCCTCAATTGTCGGTTGCGGCCGAGGAGCTTGTGGTGGGGTGGGGGGAACATGAGTTTCCTCTAGGATGTTCTCCTCCTCGGCCGCGGCAACATCATCCTCATCGTCGTCTGAAGAGTCGCTAATGTCCTCAACGGCAGAGTAGCCGCCATCGTCGGAGAGGTCTAGAGAGGAAGCAGAAGGAGTGTCGGAGACCCGGCGGCGACGTTGGGCGGTCTTGGTTTTCTTGACCGGAGTCGTGAATTTTTGCTTGAGATTGCGAGACATTTTGGAAATGCTTCAAGATTTTTAGTATTCTAGTTGTAATGATCGTTCTAGTTGTCTTTGAAGTGGTGTTGAATGAGCAAGCTCAGATCAATTTTTTTTGTTTTTGGCTATGCAACTGCAAGGCTTGTATTGTAAGAGAAATAAGCGTATATACGCTTTCGAACAACTTGTATGTTGTTTAATCGTTTTAAATAGGGAGAAAGGTAGGGAGGTAGTCGGAGAGTATGGATGGTAGTAATTGTATCAAAAAGCCCTTCACAATCGGGCAAGTCGCAGAATCTTTGGGTTTCAGAGACAGACTCTCGGTAGAGCATTCAGCTCCAAGAGCGGGAAAGCCTGTAAAGATCAAAGTCGAGAGAGAGATATTGACTGGTTAACTCGGAGAACTGCTGGACTGCGAGCCGGGACAGGGAAAACAGCCACGGCCCGCAGTGGGCGTTTACAGCTCAGCGACGGCCGAAGGCATGGTTACTCGACTTTGTTCTTGGTAGGGGTAATTCTCTGGGTGATACTGGAATATGGCGACTTCGTTGTCTGTTTTTGGTGTTTGGGTTGGTGATGAGGAAGAAGAGATGCTTGGAGCGAGGGGGAAGAGGAGGAGAGAAATATCCCAAACTTTTTCCGTCTTCTAAGTGGGGTCGATCCTGATTGGGCAAAGTGTCGTGTCTCGAGGCAGGCAGTGCCGGGGGGGGTGATTGATGATTGAGTTAAAAGTGGAGTCGATGGAGGGTGCAGTGCGGGAGGAAGGCACCTCATACGCTAGGCTATTTTAGGATGGACAGTACCGTCACCGCTTTTTGAAGCCTGAGAGAGGTCCCAACCATGGGAAGACAATTGTACGGTTTGAAGGGCTGATGTGTCGAGTGAGACACTGCAAGGAGACTATTCTGTGTTGTTTTATATGCTACGTATGGTATGTTGATGCAGTTGAGCAAGCAAAGCAAGTCGGTTTAGTACTACATGTTGAGGGCAGTCAAATGGCTTGGACTATTGAATCATCAGTTACTTCAAAGCTCAAACCATTACCCCAGGCTCCCTGGTCCGTGAGGCGAACAATAAGGGACCAGTCAGGCCCCAGAATGAAAGCACGACAGGGAGCATGGAGCATCAATCCATCAATCAATCTCATGTACGACTAGGGAGAGATGCAAGAAATGATATTGGATATCGGGAACAATCCAATTTGGAAACACGAGACAGTTGAAAATGATGTGGCTTTATATTCAGTGGCACATTCAGTGATACATTCAGTGGCTGCATATCATTTACTCTGCAACATATCACCAGCTATGTCACGAGAATATCTCAATCGTTTCATTTCCAATTATCTTTGAGCGACCCCATGCATGGCCATGCACGGCAGAACAGACACTGGAGCCGGGATAAGCAAGCAAGAAATTCACAAGACCCCTCCCTCCAACAGAAGCCAAGCATTTCTCTCACTCAATCTTTGAAAAGCTCCGCACGCTCCACAGTCAAAACAGGGGTACGCCAGGCGGTTATGTCAGTGGCCAATGCCAACATTCAGTTTCAAAAGAAAAGAAAAAAAAGAGACCCAGAAAAACAAAAAAGAGGATACCTTTTTTTTTTCTTTCTCTGTAAATCAGACGACAGATATCGTCAGTCTTCTCGCTTATGCTAGAAATAACGCCTGTAAATGGACACCGATACCTCGGTCCCCGAAAAAGAATAAGAGGAATTCTTCTCAAGCTTCTACCGAGTATTGTTGCCACGGACACTGGTGGGGTTTATTGCCGAACTGTTTTTTTCTTTCCTATCATCAAAAGTTTTTAAGCGACAACCGGAGTTGACGAGGGCTAATTACTCAGTATCCGCAGTCTCGACGCAGAAAACGTCGAATGGAGACGAGAACTTGTAGTGAGGCAAGCTAAGAGAGTATTACGCGCCGTCTCGTGCCTGGATACCGAATTCTGTAGACGGTTACGTAGATGGTCGGAAGAATTGACCGAGTTTTGAAGCTTGGTTTCATTTCATTTCGTTTCTTTGGCGATTGGGCTTTTAGGCTCAACTCCAATGCTTGTTCATGAGCATACTCGAAACACAGTGGCTTCTACTGCCGCTCATCAATGCCATATACTGATCCTTGTATTGTCATTATTGCTCTGATCTCTGATCCATATCGACAATTGTCAAACAGCCCCTCATTCCCCCTCCGCTCGCTCAAAGGCACTTCCGTCATCAGAGTCTTTAGCGCCAGACCAAAATTTTAGAGTCAAAATCTCCTCATAGCGCCTCTCGACATTGCCCAGTAAAACGGCGCCCCTCTTCAGATCGACCTCACCTTTTTTTCTGTCCTTGAGTCGCCCAGAATCGGTGGTTTTACCCAATGGCTACCTCGGCATTACTTGTTACGACAATAAACGTAACAGAAAAGCGGCACAGTAGATGGGCTCGAAATTAAGGTGAGGCTTCTGCATTATGAACACGTAAATACGTACGCTGAGTATGACTCTTGCGTGAGTCAAACCTCCCTAGGAAAATCAGCAGCTCTGGAGATAAAATGGAATTGGCTGCGTTAGTTACACTCGTACACCCCCTTGTTCGTTGATGACTCTTGCTGCCACGCATCCAAGCTGCCACGAAGCTTCAAGCAAGCTTCAGACTTGCATGTGAACTGAACTTCAGCTTACTGCAGGAGCAAGAGCAAGAAACACACCTCGATCAGGAATCTTCCGATTGAGCTCAGCTGGAAACATGAGTGAGTGTCAGAAACTAATTGTGACCGCTTAAACCTTACGATGCACCGCTTCAAGTGACACCACTCAATCAATTGGCTTACATCCTTGTCCTTGAGGCCGGAGAACAAAATTCCAGCCTCAGGAAAACCTCTCCACTCAACTTTTTTTTTTTTTTTTTTTTCTCTCTCTCGATGGTGTGAAAGCTTGGGCATGGCCCGTGCAACACACGCGCGCCAAAGCGCTTATCCCTATCTAATCTTATCTTATCAACCCCCCTCCAAGTCGTTTTCAGCCGTTGTCGTGCCAATACGCTCGCCAAGGGAAACTGGAGTAAATACTAGGCACGCCCACCAGGATCAACGTCAATGCTCCGTTTATGAATCCACCGACCTAAACAAGTCTCGTCCACGATCCATTCTGTTCCTGCATCTTTGTTTAAGCGAAAAGCATATCATCGTGTTTAGCATCAATCATGGAGCGAAAAGCGTCTCATAACCTGTTTGAGGTTTATCTACGGCTGCGGCCCCCGCCTTCACGACATGGTGATGGGGATCGTATTCTTGATGTTGAACCCGCTGAGGAAGATTCACATCCTACACACATTGTTCTGAATCCGCCTACAGATCGGCGTAGGGCGATTGAGAAGTTCGCGTTTACACAGGTCTTTGAGGAGGACGCGACTCAACTCGATGTCTTTCACTGCACAGAGATTGTTCCCTTCGTTGAAGGTGTCCTGGCGCCTGAGGGCGGGGAGGGAACAGATGCTGTCGTCGCTACCTTGGGAGTGACAGGCTCCGGCAAGGTGAGAACCATGTCAACAATGAAACAACAGGCCTAATAGATGCAGACACATACTATCCTCGGAAGCAAGACACAACGCGGCCTAACCCAACTAACCATGGACGTCCTCTTCCGATCAATCGGCGAAAATATCCTCGACGCCAACGCCGCTTTCACAGCCCAAGACTCCCTTCAAGCAATCGACGGCACCGAGTCCTCCCTAACGACCGCGTCCCACTTCTTCGACCCTCCCTTTCGCGACTCGGTCGCTTCACGAGCGCCTTCACGCGCCGGTACACCAATGCTTGTACGACAAACCCCAAAGTCTTCCTTTGTCAACATTCCTACCTCCAAGCTGGTCGCCAACCTTCCAGGTGCTTTTCCAGTGGATTGCGCATCAAGTCCGAAAAGTGTACGACTTGTCAGCGAAGCAGAAGAAACCCGACGTCTCAAGGAGCGATAGGATCGTTCTTCTGAGCGTAGTAGACGGCCTCTCGAAAGTTTGCCTACGTCTCCTAGCGTGCTGAATCGTCTTATGACGCCCAAGCGGGGTCTTCGACATTTCATGTCCCTTACTACCTCAACTCGCGTAAAGAATGTTACTAAGGATGATAAGCCCGATGGCCTTATGTCTCCCCCGCCTCGACGAATCACCGTACGACCATCCGCCCTACCTCAGCTCCCCGACGTGAGCAACATCGACATTTCATGCGATCCGTCGGCCGAATATGTCGTTATCATCTCGATGTATGAAGTACACAACGACCGAATTTACGACCTCCTCACCCCCGCAGTCAAATCCGGCGCCACGAAAGAAGTGAGACGACGACCTCTACTGTTCAAGTCAACAGAGCTATCACCAGACCGAAAGGTTGTCGCTGGCCTTCGAAAGGTCATCTGCTCCAGTTACAATGAGGCATTGACAATCATCGAGACTGGTTTGCAGGAGCGCCGAGTCACCGGCACAGGCAGCAACAGTGTTTCAAGCCGAAGCCACGGATTCTTTGTCTTTGAGGTGAAGAAGCGAACTCGTGGCAGGAGACCTGGCCCTTGGGAGGGTAACAAGTTTACAATCGTTGATCTGGCGGGCAGTGAGCGTGCGCGTGAAGCTAAGACGGCGGGCGCCACGCTTGCAGAAGCTGGTAAGATTAACGAGAGTTTGATGTACCTGGGCCAATGCCTTCAGACGCAGAGCGAGGCTGCAAGCTCCAGCAAGGTGAGTTATCCAAGCCATGTCTAACAGACAGCGACTAACGTGTGGTAGCCAAACATTGTTCCTTTCAGGCAATGCAAACTTACCGAGCTCCTCTTCTCCAACTCGTTCCCTTCATCCTCAAACTCTCACTCACACGCTCCCCGCCGAAATCCCCAAAGAGGAGTCATGATCGTCACAGCCGACCCTCGCGGTGATTTCAACGCCACATCGCAAATTCTTCGATACAGCGCCCTTGCTCGTGAAGTCACAGTACCCCGGGTACCTTCAATCACAACAACCATCCTCGCCCAACCACCTCAAATGGCGCAAAACCGCTCCGTCAGTCCAACACATCCTCACCCACGACCATTCATGCCCGCAGGATCAGGATCATATAGAAACTTCTCTCCACCGATGAGCTCAGATGAACGTGCAACCATGGAGATTGCAGCGCTTGAGATTGCGCGACTTAGTGAGGAAGCCGATCAATTGCGCGAAGAAGTCGATCGACAGTCTGAAGCGCGTTTCGCTGCTGAAGCTCACCTTCTTACCATGGAAGACCGCATGCTTGATCTTGAAGCAGCCATTCGTGAAGAGTGCGCCATGGAGTTTGAGCAACGTCTTGCGCTGGAAATGGCGCGCTGGAAGAACTCTATGGCCATTGAGCAAGAACGTACTGAAGAGCACTGGGATCGCAAAGTCGAAGTCCTCGAGCGCGGTCTTGCATCTGATGAAGACGGCGACAAGGAGAACGTACTTATTGAAGATCTCGAAGAAGAAGTCGACAGGCTCCGTCGCGAAAACGGGATTCTCAAGCGCGAATTGGCGTCCCGCAGCCCCACCAAGCGCAAGCCCCTCGAGGAACGCGAGGACTTTGCCCCTACTTCAAGGCCATCCCGCGGCGATAACATGACCAATTTAGGTCGCAAACTGGAGCGCATGCGCGTTAGTGGAGAAAAGCCGCGCCCGGTACCTGTCAATGGGAACGGCAGTCCAAAGAAGATGCGCAAGTTAGGGACGAAGAAATGGGAGCATGAGGAAGATGAGCTGTCTTAGTATGTCTAGCTTTGTAATGTGCTTTCAGGGTCATGATGGATGGTCGGCTTGTGTTATAGAATTGGTTCGGATTGGATGGGTCGGATATGGATGGAGTATACCCTTTGCGTAATGTCGTGCAACTTCTTAGCATCGTAATCCAGTTTTTTGTTGTTCGTTCGCGTTTCCTTCTATTGGTTTCGACTTTTGGGTGCCTCGACTACGTGATCCTAAAAGGCGCCTCTCGATCCGCCTTCATCAACTTTAGTTGTCCGTATAGGCTGTACAGAGATACATTCCTTAGCTGAGTACGCCTGAGCCCATAGCTCGAAAAAATCCACGGCGTATACAGAGGTACCAAACACTCTTTCGATATCTTGATTGCCCTCTCAACAGTCCCCATAGTCACCCTCGCTCCTCCATCCAACATCAGTCGCACGCATTCTGTCACATAGCAATTTTCCTCCGACATACTTCTTTCCGCGCTTCCAATAGCATTCGCTAGTACCTCCTCCCATGCTGTAGTTCTGCGAAATCCGCGTTGTCTTGTCGTTTGGTTCGGCTTTGCTCCTCTGTCGAGTAAGAGTTTGATCATCGAGGCGCCTTTTGCCGCTGTCAAGGGCACTAGCGATAATAGCGATTCTTTTATTACCTTGGGATTTCCCTGGAATTTCCAAAGAAGTGACGACAGCAACCACCGTTCTTTCGGATTTCGCTGGGCAGTGGTTACAAGACCCCGGCGATCTGCCTTTGTCCTAATGTACTCTCCAACACACATGACAGCCGCCAAACAGAGGAATTCTTCGTTGGCATCAGAGCAGTAATTGCTCATTTCTACCCGAGTCAACTTGCTCTGCCATGCAACTCCAGGTTCCCTGAACCTATCTTCTCTGTACCGGGAATGACAGAGTGCGGCGCATTGCTCCCGCAGATGATCCATCAGTCGCACAGTTTCGTACCTGGAGGACGACAAGGCATCTCCCGCATAATACAGGCTATCATTCATATGACGCTGAAAGAGAGGATACTCATTTCTATCCTGTGCTCTTGACCTAATCCAGAGCTTCGCCAAAGATGTGTATGCCGCCGAGATCCTGAGACCACAATCGTATGGCGTGGTGAGATAGCTGTTGAGCTTTTGTTGGGTGCCGGGGTTCTGTAAGAACTCAGAAAATGTCCTGTGCAAGTATATTACACTACCTCCATCCGGTTTTGCAGTATCGCAGGCCTCGTTTGCACCATTAGCATAGTATATGGTTCGAGGCTTCGCTTCCTCAAGAACTTCAAGTAACCCTCTACACCGGCTAAGAATACGACGGCGCATGTCATCAAGTCGGCCCAACACCTCCTCGAACGGAACAGCACTCGGATCTTCGTCAATGGCTCGATCTAAGAATTTGACCTCATCTGCGTACCATAAGATTCGTAGCGAAGGCGGCACTCTGCACATGGAGACAAGCTTAAAGAGCTGGGTGGCATGTTCACGGTATAACGGGTCAATGCTCTCCACAATTCTTTCGTACAAGTCGTCTATTTCTGCTGGAAGCAGGTGGAGTCGGTTCTCAAGATCTTCAATGCGGTCGCCGGCCATCATACCAGCCAAGAGCGAAGCGACAACAATGGTAACCCATAAAAACACCCCACTCGCTTTGTCCGCTACCGAGTGGCTCAAAGTACCAGCAAATTGAGCATGCAATGTCTTCAATCTTTTGAACTGAGAGTTCGCCTCAAACTTGGAAACGACATATTTTGTGATGTCGCCATAGGTGAGATCCTCCATTTTGAGCCTGGGATAGTCCCCAAAAGCCGTCTCAAACTCTGTCCAAGGACGACTTGAGACACAAACTTTAACTGGAGACGCTATGCACTCCTGCACTAGGGATATAAGAGCATTGCAATCGCCGTTAAACTCATCCAAACCATCGATAAAAAGTGCAAGCTTGGCTCGAGTGCTGATGCTTTTAACTGCCTGGTGGAACATATCGCCCAATTCGTCTTGGCTCAGGCGCCTGGGGTCCTCATTGAAAAGGCACAAAGACTCCCAGCGGGCTGGGGCAACAAGTGGAATAACATCGGGGTGCGCGCGGAAAAGCTGAACAAGCAGGGTTCGAAGTAATCCCTCTTTACTCGCCTGTATGTTTGATCCAATAGCCCAGAAATGAAATGAAGCAATCGTTAATTTTTTATCTCCCGCCCATTGTTGTAGGTAGTCGGTGCATCTGTTCTCATTGGTCGTTTGGTTGATTGGCTGAAGCAGATACTTCATTAGCGTGGATTTTCCTGAGCCTGGCTTTCCAGTGATCCAGTAGAGGCTATCGTCGGATACAAGCCATTCTTTGAACCCAGTGGGCGAAGTCGCAGCGTCATTGTCCTTGAAGATCCAGCGAAAAGTTCCTTTGTGAGCTTCCTTTATCGTGAGTTCCCTCTCTTGTATGGTGTCGTACCGCATCCTCGAGATGAAGATTTGTTCCAAATGTTCTCTTCTCTGCGGTGATAATTGAATACCTGATGAGTCTGATTGTGCCTTAGTCTCAGAACTGTGTATACGAGCGATCAAAGCATCTATGAGCTCGGACTTGAGCTCCTGGCGTTGACGTAGACCGCCGGTGAGATACTCCATGGCCAGAGAACCAAAGCCTGCTTGAACCTCGTTTGTACTCGAAGTGTCTCCCATCGCCTTGATGTCCGTTCGTATGTCACGTATCTCTAGCAGCATCTGCGTCTGATTCTCCAGGGTTTCTCTTGCAGTAGCTCTCAAGTTGACAGATAGATAGAACGTTAGGTCGGCCTTGACCTCAGTCAACCTGCTTTCGAGGCTCTTCAATCTGTCCTCCGTCCAGAGGATCAGCCACGCTTTCCTCATCGCGTCGCGCTTCCGTCCACGGTCACTCTCTTCAATGCGCTTCAATGACTCAAGCATCTCTTTGGCGATTGCTTCGCTTTTCTTCGCCAGTGAGGATATCGCAGCATCTGTATTTGATGCGGTGAGAGACATGGTCTGAAGCTCGTGTCGGGCATCTTGAAGGTTTTTTGATGAAGTGCGTAAATTGTCCAGATTATTTGCAAAGTCACTTTTCGATTGTCGTACTTGCCATACCGTGGTGATGAAGCGTGTACCGAAGTCGATGACCTGCAGTACGCTAGCTGCGGCGCCCAGTGCAGCAAGTTCGGCCATGGTGATGAAGCAACGCGATGGACCCAGATACAGACAATCTAAGATGGTAGAATAAATCAACGCATCAAAGAATCCTCAACCAGACTGAAGTCTGGATTTAGGCAGAGTTTTATCATTTCTTCTGTCCTGAGAGCCTCGCGGAGTTTGTGATTTCAGCTGCTGCGGAAGCAGGCTGTACAGACATTGCTTCGTTCATTGATTCGTTAGGCGACAAGTGGCTTGCATGGGTGATTTCCCAACCAAATCAGCCCAATTGGCAGGCACAAGAGATAAAAAGATCGCGCTTCATGGTTGGGGATAATGGTTTGCATTGTGTTGGTAGTTTGTTGTTTTGTCAATCTCTGAAAGCGGGTGAAGGCGAGCCAAGTCTTGTAAGTCTGCGGAAAAGAGCAAGAGCCCGCGTCTGCAGGCCATGATGACGGAAAAGAAAGAGCCATGGAGGAGATGGTATTCGAAGTACAATTATATGACACCTGTAAGATAAGTCTCCAGTGTTTAGTAATTATTTTCGAGTAATCATAATTCCTTTCCGTGAAATGCATCTTGAATATAAATGCGTCTGCAGTCTCAAATACAAACCAAGTTGGGAGTGCGGGACCCGACGGGAAGCGGGTGATCGGGTATAAAACGGCTGTTAGCACAGGACCCTGATTTTTTACTCGACGACCCTGCCGATGTGGCTGGTGAACAATAATCCCCAATGTTGAAGAGCAGGCGTAAATTGAAATAAGTTTTATGCACGAACTGTATTGCGATAATGCGAATTACATCTCGAGC
Source organism: Fusarium burgessii (assembly GCA_002980515.1). Classification (NCBI taxonomy): domain Eukaryota; kingdom Fungi; phylum Ascomycota; class Sordariomycetes; order Hypocreales; family Nectriaceae; genus Fusarium; species Fusarium burgessii. The sequence continues at coordinate 20,880 of PVQA01000494.1, read as the reverse complement.
ATCAATGAGCCACGTGATGGGCAACTCAGAAACAGGGCGAAGAAACATCAAATAACAGGCAGCGATGAGGAAGAGGGATGCTGCTGACAAGGCAAATGCTATTCTTGAATCATTGCCGTGTGCTTATAGGTTGAAGGATCGCAATGCGACCATGGTAAGCTTAGCTACCAACAACGTTTGGCTGGCGATACGCCTTACGGCCGCCGAGAGTAGCACTGCCCCAACACGAAACGTAATAGCTGCTGTACGTTGTCTCCAACCTCACCAACCGTATCAAATATATTGCCTACCTAACTGCATTACTCTGTTGGCTCTATTCACCTACCTATTCTTGAGTCTGTTGGTAGCAGTTCTGTAACAGATAAAACGGACCCTCGGAGCCGGTGTCAGCCCGTGAACTTCTGCCCCGGCCGGGATCCTCGGACAGCTGATCCACCATAAAAACCACCAGGGTTCTTCAGCGCTTAACCTAACCCCTCCCCCAAGCATAAAGACTCTGAACGTTACAGTTTCTAGCAAGAAACTCAAAAAAAGAAAAGGAACAAATTACGGCATTCAAGACGGTTACATTTGTGTAACGGTTGTGTACAAAGTTCAAGGTGTAAATTACCGTCATGCACTTCTATGTAAGAGGCGTTCGGTCACCGCACAGTGTTGCCCAGATGAGGGGCTACCATTGATGCCTGGCGAAACGTGGAGATGACTGCGTATACGACACTGTTTGAATATCATCAGTGGTGCACTGTCACTTTGCCGTTCCTTCGAGCTGAGGCTGCAAGTTGGTCGCATGACTTGACTATACTTGAGGAAGATGATCCATCCCAATTCCGTCCCTTCTTCTTCCTTCTTCTCTCAACAACACATCTTTCTTCTAATATCGTCGTTTTTTCTCGTCTCGATCGCGAGACCTGCGACAAAAACAACAGAGTATCCGCCCCCCCTTGAACGCCAAGATCGAACTGAACTGTGCGTCGTGAGAGTGGGAAATCTGTCGTCATTTTTATAAGGAAGAACCCGCCCTTGAGACAGACGCGCCCACTTCAATCCGGCCGCCATCATTCCTCAGCGCTTGCGCACGGCAGATCGACTTCTCACTCCTGTTTCTCTCTTTTTTTCTCCCTTGTATCACCACAAGGGATTAAAAATCGCTTCGTGTCCCTCCTTTTCCCCCTCCTCCGTATCTCTGCATCTCTTATCGCTACTTCGCTCTCATTTTTTTTTTCGATATGACGTGGGAACTCAATCAGAGGCGGTTCATCCGCTCCATCAATTCAAAGTACATCTACGGTCGCATCGTAAGTCACGCCCTGTTTTTCCAACTCTATGATCCGTCGCCACTTTAGCTTCCCCAGTATTTTCCCCAACTACTGTCCAGCTCTATCGTCATAGCTGCAAGCTCTTTTTTCGCTTGTTCATGATATCACTTTGCGCACGTCTTTCATTTATTCTTTTCTCTTTCAACACAATTTTTTCATTTTTGGTGCTCTTCTTTGTGCTGTTAGGCCTTCTTTTTTGCGACTCGCCGCTGACGACATCACCACCAGCCTCTTCTTCATACCATCATCTTTTTAATCGAAATGGCGTTCATCGCACGACTGACAGCTCGATTCAACTCGTATTATGATGAGCGGCCACGTACGTTACCTCGAACATACACCGCCCCGATGCGATATAACTAACGCCGTCCAGTCATGACCATGATGGTCACCAACGCCATCCTCGGAGGCGTCGCCGATACAGTCGCCCAATCCATCACCGCCATTCGCGAACGAGCACTCCGTCAGCCCGGTGGTCTTAAGAAGAACGACGGCATCGCCATTGAGATCCACGAGCTCGATCGAAAGAACCCCTTCTACGAGCGCGACCTGATCCCCGATTCGACCGGTCTTCCTCCACCTTTCGACTTTGAGCGTCTCACTCGATTCATGGCATATGGTTTCTGCATGGCTCCCGTGCAATTCAAGTGGTTCCGTTTCCTCGAGCGAGTCTTTCCCGTCACCAAGACCAGCGCTTTCGTCCCCGCTATGAAGCGCGTTGCTTTCGACCAGCTTATCTTTGCGCCGTTTGGTTTGGCTGTGTTTTATACCACTATGACAATTGCTGAGGGTGGTGGCCGTCGTGCTATTTCGAACAAGCTTAGAGATATGTACATTCCTACTCTCAAGGCGAATTATGTTGTGTGGCCTGCTGTGCAAATTGTCAACTTTCGTTTGATGCCTGTTCAATTCCAATTGGTACGTCATTTTGTCTAATGCACGAGACATGCAGAATGCTAACATCTTTACAGCCTTTCGTTTCAACAATCGGTATCGCCTGGACAGCATACCTCTCCTTGACCAACTCAGCCACTGACTAAGCGAATTATGTCATGTCTGGTGAACGGTGAATGTTGTCAATTGGCCTCGAGCCAGTTTGACCGATGATGAACTTTAAATTGCGTCGACCGTTTCGGCCGTCACATAGAAACGGCGTTTGGATTTTTTTATATACACTGCATGATTTTGCGTGGATCTGAGACCTGCGATTGGGGGTTTGAGACTCCGGTCCTAGTGCAGCAATTGCCTCGCACGGCATCGTTTTTTTATGGGTTGGGATGGGATACGGACCATGTTTAGAATAATAGCGTGTGTCTCGTTTGGAGTTTCGGTAGATTCTTTAAAATGACAAGATGAAGCGATCTTTTATGTCTTAAAACTTTTGATCCCATTTATCCGTCCTCTTTCACCGTACCGAGTGCTTTACTATTCCCCGTCAAAAAGCGTTTTGAATGCGGATGAATGTGAAAAGAGGTCTGATAATAGCTCATGATATGATGACATTGCAAGTAATTATTTTGTATTATAGGGCTGACGGGCCGGATTTGATCTCGGCCGTTAAAGTGATAATGTGTAGGTTAAAATGGGGATTACAAGGGAACCCAGCTGTCACCTCAGGGCCCAGCAAGGTGCAAAGCGTGTGGTATGGCCTGTCCTCATATAATTGACCGAGAAGATCTAGTGGCCTGAGAATTTGTGGCAATTGCTTTTCGAGCATTGATATCCATAGAGTGTGCGACATAATGAGAACGTGTCATATCGTATTTGACTATCAAATCAGCTAATCGATGTCGTTTCAACATGGGTTTCTCTGAGCTTCTACCATCCCCGCTAGCTCAGACCTCATATCATGCAAGCATCTTTGTATCGCAATTTTATTACACACAATTGTTCAACAAGGTAACTGTACGTAAAAGGCGTGGTTCTCGGCGGTGAGGTACGGTCCGCGTCTCTCCGGGTATGCCGCATCCGCATCGCCAGAAGCCGGAGGACGATGCCCGTAACCCGGCGATGTTAAGGACTGAGATTGTATGGAGAGTGCCTAGGGTAGGTTACTTGTCCGTGCTTGAAGAGTGAGTGATTTGAAGTGGACCGACCGAGACGAGACCGATCATGTCATATCATGAATAGAAGAATAGGCAATAGACCACTGATAACTCGACATCTCACGCCAGATTCATGGTTAAAGTGTTTTCTCCAGGGGCGTTCACGGGCCTCATCATCCCACCATCTGCGAGTGCAGCCGCGAAAGCCCCGCCAACGCCAGCAGCAGCAGCAGCAGCAGCAGCATCAGCGTCATCGCGTTGAGTTTGACCCCCACCTTAGCAGTATTTACTACCTGACGCTCCCCTCCATAAACTCTCTTCTTCCCTTCTTTTTCTCGCCATCACCTTTTGACCTACAACCTCATCTACTCATACCTCGAATCGAAATCATGTCGCTGTCTAACAAGCTCTCCATCACTGACGTTGACGTCAAGGGCAAGCGAGTCCTCATTCGAGTAAGTTGACGAAAAAAAAAAGCCCCGCGATGGAATGAAGCTGTTGAGCTTGGTTGAGCTCCCCGCATCATATCATCAGATGATGAACAAACAATCGAGCAATTGACGAGATGCACCTCAATCAATTACTCAATTAGACTTCATGTCGGATACTGCCATCAAACTCAACTGCTCAAACCTTTGGCCCAAAAAGCCTCAACAATACCCCGCCAAACCTCAAACACCAGCTAACAAAACCCCTCTCCAGGTCGACTTCAACGTCCCTCTCGACGCCGACAAGAACATCACCAACAACCAGCGAATTGTCGGTGCCCTCCCCACCATCAAGTATGCCCTCGAGAATGGCGCCAAGTCCGTCATTCTGATGTCCCATCTCGGCCGCCCCAACGGCTCCCCCAACGAGAAGTACTCCCTCAAGCCCGTTGTCCCCGAGCTCGAGAAGCTTCTCGGCAAGAAGGTTACCTTTGCTCCTGACTGTGTCGGTCCTGAGGTCGAGGAGATTGTCAACAAGGCTGAGGATGGTGCTGTCATTCTTCTCGAGAACCTCCGATTCCACATTGAGGAGGAGGGCTCCTCCAAGGATAAGGATGGTAACAAGACCAAGGCCGACAAGGCCCAGGTTGAGGCTTTCCGAAAGGGTCTGACCGCCCTTGGTGATGTCTACATCAGTGAGTATCCAATTCTACTACGACCCATTATGTTATGTGATGCTAACGAGAACAGACGACGCTTTCGGCACTGCTCACCGTGCCCACTCCTCCATGGTCGGTGTCGACCTCCCCCAGAAGGCCTCCGGTTTCCTCGTCAAGAAGGAGCTTGAGTACTTCGCCAAGGCCCTTGAGGAGCCTCAGCGTCCCTTCCTCGCCATCCTCGGTGGTGCCAAGGTCTCCGACAAGATCCAGCTCATCGACAACCTCCTTGACAAGGTCAACACCCTGATCATCTGCGGTGGTATGGCCTTCACCTTCAAGAAGACCCTCGAGGGTGTCTCCATTGGTAACTCCCTCTTTGATGAGGCTGGCTCCAAGACCGTCGGCAACCTCGTTGAGAAGGCCAAGGCCAAGGGCGTCAAGCTCGTCCTCCCCGTCGACTACATCACCGCCGACAAGTTCGACAAGGACGCCAACACTGGCTACGCCACCGACAAGGACGGTATTCCCGACGGCTGGCAGGGACTCGACTGCGGTGAGGAGTCCGTCAAGCTCTACAAGCAGGCCATCGCCGAGGCCAAGACCATCCTCTGGAACGGTCCCGCCGGTGTCTTCGAGTTCGAGAAGTTCGCCAGTGGCACAAAGGCTACTCTCGACGCCGTCGTTGACGCTGTCCAGAAGGACGGCAAGATTGTCATCATTGGAGGTGGAGACACCGCCACCGTCGCCAAGAAGTATGGCGTCGAGGACAAGCTCAGCCACGTCTCTACTGGCGGTGGTGCCAGTTTGGAGCTCCTCGAGGGCAAGGAGCTGCCCGGTGTTACCGCTCTGTCGAGTAAGTAAATAATATCCACACCTGTTGGAGTACGATGTATATGAACCTGTTGATGACGGGCTATGAAAATGGAAAAAGGTCGGGCAGGAAGGGCTAGTCTGTAGCAAAGACAGAACAGATTAAAATAATTAAATACCAAATACCAACCAATAGAAGCGCGAAAGCGCAATAAAAACATTACCTACGACAAGTCTTTCGCTGTATACGCTTGTATTGACATAAACGACTGACACTACGATTACCGGTACTCTGATCCATGCTCCAATTGCTGTTGTATCAATCATATCACTCCGCCTCTTCAGCACTATCATTCGACTTTCTCATACTTGCGGGCAGGACGGTCATTTAAAGCCGACGCGTCACGCTTCCCTTTCAGACCTTCCCGATTCTCTATGTCAGCATGTCTTCGTTCACGCTCTGCACGTTCGGCAACCTAATCCTCACTGACAGTGCGATCAGTCGAATGTTCGGGCGCCCGGGCCTCGGGATGTTTTGCCATGTTATCGCAAACGTGAGCCTGACCAGAGTCTTCCGCACCGGCTTTCTTCACAACACAACAAGAGCCCGGCCGGTTTTGGGCGCATTCGCAGCTGTCACAAGAGCATCTGCAGTTGCAAAACTGCCAGACTGCATGAACAGCGGCAGCAGCAATCCCGTAGCAGGTACAATTTTCGCAGCAGAGACGCGGTGGTTTTATGGTCTCTTTGGAGCTTTCCTTATCACTCTTTGGGTCAGCCCCGGCGGACTTGGAAGTTGGCTCGGTATCTTCGGCAGACTTGTATTGATTCTCTAATTCCTCATTGCTCCCTGTTGCCGGCTCCTCGGCTTGCTCGACTTTCTTCTGGGTAATCGTTACTGTTCGCACCTTCCACGGCCTCGTATGGTCCATCGCCTAACATCCTCAGCCATAAGTCCATTCTTGGTGGTTCGCGGTACATCATAACAATATCGTTCGTGAGGGAAATCGCCGGAAAATCGAGAATTTTTGACTGTGGTAAGCCTAAAAGGTTCGTGGTCGGCTTTCGTGGGGGTACATTATGATTCTATCGGCGTTTGGCCGCCTCGACCTTCTTGAGTTCCTCCCTATCCACTTGTTAGCCATAGTCGGAAGTATATTCGTATCCGTATCTTGTACACACCGAAGTTGTTGCGAGAAGTCGTCGCTTGTGTCGTCGTCATCCCAGCTCTCTTCCCAAAGGTGCTTTGTCTCGCCGCTGCCCTTTGCAGCTTCGGTCTGATCCTCTGGCCAGTCTTAAAGCAGTGTCAGCAATTGATAGAAGGCACTGAGATGGTAGTGGACTTACCATCGACGGGGAAGTCCTCGAACTCGTCGTCCTCACCGAGAGCGGCGGGCTTCTGCTCTGGCTTCTGCTCAGCAGGCTTGTCGTCTGTTGTCTTGGGATCTGTGGACGCCATTGTGAATGATGGTGTGTGTGAGGGGGGTTTGTGATTAGACGGAAAAGCGAGTGATTGCGGTATCGATGATGGTGAGCTAGAGATGGAGCTGGGTTGGATGGTGTAAAGAGGCTGTGGAGAGCTTGTTGATGATGCGGTAGCTGGAGCCTGAGCCTTGTGCACGAGGCGGGAAGGTGGGGCTGAACGGAAGAATGATCGACCGCGATTGCAATGCAGGCACAGACAAGATCAACCTTGCGTGATGGAACACCAACTTACACTAAACTTCTACAAAATCATTATAGAAATGAGCAGATATCGAAAAAGAATATAATGATCTTTACAACTGTAGAATAAGCTTTACTAAAATTGTTTTACTTTATAAAAGTTATATATATCTGGGACTTGCATCTAAGTCTTATCGCAAGGTATGGCATGGTAGGTGCGCCAGGTAGGCTCAAACAAGGAACCAGAGGTACAACCAATAAATTGGGAGAACGACTAATAATAAAAGTAATGGTAAAAATGGTTGCTGTTTGTCTCTAGGTGCATGGAGGTTTCCACCGAAAGTTAATATTATTGACTTTCGCAAGTGATAACCTTGTATCATTAATTGAGAAGTCCAGAGTCGCAGTTACATTGGGCACTCTGTTCTAACTTCTCAGTCAGTGGCTTAAGGAGTACAAGAAAAAATACATAGTATCCAAAGAGTCCAGAATAAAAGGATATAAAAAGAAAAAAAGATAAAACCTTGAGATTTAACCACTTTGAAAGGCAAAAAGGCAAAAGGAAACCCTTTCGGGTTACTGTGTTTGCGACCGAGGGGAATCGAACCCCTCTCTAACGCTTGGAAGGCGTTAATGCTAACCACTACACCACGGTCGCTTTTGGGTTGTTGAAAGACGTGTTAGTGTCTAGACTTATATTCACAGGGAACAAACATTCCCAGGGAACAAACAACGAAAGATCGTTTGCATTTTGAGGTCAATAGACTTCTATAGACGGTGACAGAACTTAGACTAGTTGGCATAATTTGAGCACCCATTACACCTAAGATTCATATATTACATTCTTTCATTATTTTCAGATACCCAAAATGTTATTATGAGGCGTAGAAAGACAACCGTCCATCATGATCTTATGGAGGTGCCATTACCAACCAACGACCATCAAACCCATTGAACTCCTCCTCGATAAGTTTGCGCGTGCTCTCCCATGGCACCTTAAACGCTCCCGAATTAAACATGGGAGAATAAATAACCGGCGATCCATCTGCTTCGTGTCTTTGTTCCACCTCCAGCTGCATCCTCATTTCCTTCAACGCCGCTCTCGTCTGCGCCAAAATCTTTCCCGCAGCATCCTTCCCCGGCTTCCCAGTCCTCGGATTCGCTCTCCCATATCCATAACTAGTAAAAAGACACACAATATGTATCCTTGGAGCTCCCTTGGCCTCATCTGAAGCCTGAGGCGGAATGATGAAGCATTTCCCAGCGAGACTTCGCGATGGCCATCTTGACGCGTCGGGTATCGCTGCGTTGCAGAACTTCTTGTATTCTTTGCAGGCTGCTGGAAATAAAGTTGCTAGTTCAGCTGCGATTCCAGCGCCCCACTCTGCGATGCAATTCGTCGCGTGGACGAGGTAGATATCTGATGGGAGGGAGTGAATGGCGTTGAGGGACGTTGCCTCTGGGACAAAGATTGAAGCTGACATATTGCAAAAGAAGATGGGAAAGTTTTGCGACAAGTGAACAATTGATGCGAGAAATACAAATACAAGAACACGAAAGCTTCAGTTGTGTGGGGGGGAATGCCTCTTTTACATGATCTACAGTCGGCGTTGAGAGCTGTCCTTAGGCGTGACTCATCGGCAAGACAGGCAATTCTGCCACTTCCGTCAATTGGCGAGGACAAAAGCAACATTAAACAGATCAAAATTACTGACCGAATGAGTATTAGATATATTTGCTCAGGTATCGCAAGGCATTGCAGTGAATGTCGTGTGTGCTCAATTGAAGCCTGGTCTGAGGATGGTCTCCAACCATTTGTTCCCCAGTCTCCAGCCATAACACGGGCAGAAAATGCGAAATATATCGCGGTTGATGATCGACCGTGTTTATATGCTCAATGAGTTTGTGGGAGTAGGAAATATTGTGAAGGTAACGCATGCCGACCGTGGAGTTCCTCGCTCATCTTCAATCGTGAATGACTGGTTGGAGGCGGCGAAGCACAGAGTCTAGATGCCATAAGAACGGACTGATAGATGCTGGGAAACCGACATAACTCAACTGCATATTTTGCTCCATACGTAGCTAAGAGCCCAGTTCATCCGCTGTCGACAAGTCCAAGTATCGCAGCACGTCTCTGGCATCAAATCAAAAGACGCAGCCTTCAACAACTGCATCCTCTCAGGATGAAATCCCGAAGGAAAATTGTATGAAGAAGAGATTCATCATCAGAGCAAGGATCGTATTCAGCCTTACGTCTTGGCGTCGCGATTCGGCATTTGTGAATTGTCCGCTCTGTTACATCCACCCACCAATTCGACCGTAATCCGGACGAATAACTCCATGCTTGAGACGATTTGCTACACAAATTATGATCTGACTTGGCGCATCAGGTGATACGAGTTGGAAGATATATACTGCTGCCGTGGTGCGAGTTGAGAGTGAAAGTTGGCTTCACTCAGAATCTCAGATTATATGCCATGGTCTCAATCCAAGCCGTCCGCGAGTCCAACACTCGTCTTTCATGTCTCCCCAAAGGCCTTGTTGCTCTTTTCATTGGTGCGACGTCAGGGATTGGAAGAAGCACATTGCAGCAATTCGCGCAACATGTACCAGCTCCTCGTATCTATACCGTCGCCAGGCCGCAGACAGTTCAGTCCCACGAAGGGTTTCTTACCAAGCTGAGACAAGCAAACCCTGAGGGGAGTTACAACCTCATCACAGCCGATATATCCCTAGTCTCAGAAGTCAGGAAAGTTGTTGAAACTGTCAAGAAGGCCGAGACTAAGCTTGACTTCATTTTCCTTTCACCTGGCTTCATGCCTGTTGAAGGTCGGCACGACACCAGTGAAGGACTCGATCCATCGATGACAACGCGGTACTACTCCCGGATCCGAGTCACACAGCAGTTACTACCTGTTCTCAATAGCGCTGCCAGTCCACGCATCATCTCGGTACTCGCTGGAGGGTACGAAGGACCATTGAACGAACAAGACCTGGATCTTCGGGACTCCAATAACTGGACAGCTTGGGCCTCTTCTGTACACTCAGCGACAATGGGGACTCTCTCACTTGAGAGGATGGCTCGAGAAAATCCGCATATTAGTATTGTGCACTGGTTCCCCGGTCCTGTTTGTACACCTGGTCTCGCTAAACTCGTCAAGTTTGGCCATGCGCCACCAGAGAATGGAATGAGTCAGGAAGAAGCGGGCGCCCGTGCTCTGTTTCTTGCTACGAATGATGGCTATTCCGTTTATGGAAGCTTGGTCTCTGTGCCTGAGAGTCTTGAGAACACGAAGAGGTCAGGGGGAGGGATCTTTTTGATCAATCCGATGGGCGAGAGCACTGACAATGAAGGCGTGCTGGGAGGGCTGAGAGAGCGGGGTGTTGACGAGGCTGTTTGGAAGTTCACAGAGAAGATTTTCGCGGCTCATGGGTGAGTCATGGTGTTTGGAAAGGTTGGACATGCTGGGTTCTGTGCTGGGTACCTTATCTGGCATGAGGAATGGTGACTCAGCGAAACTTCTGACGGGACCCCTTCAGTGCAGCATCCAATACACAGAATATTCACTATAGCCAAAGCAGACTATATCAAAAGACGTCTGTCGCTCAATTTGTGTTACAGGACTGACAGGCGTTGTCAGTGCGCAGAGGGTTCGCCCCAGACCCCGTGACACTGAACTCAACTCGATATTGACTTCAATACAAACTTCGGACACGTAACACAACGCCTGCCCGCACCCACTACAGATGACCTGGAGGTAGACTTGTATACTAATTCAGCGCAGTATCCCCCTTGTAGAGCAATGACGGAATGGCAATGACCGGTGTCCAGAGCTCTACAAGGTAGGTCACACCAACAACAAGTGTTGTTGGTTCGAATCCCGGCACGTAGACCAAAGTGACATATGTAGACGTAGACTCATGTAGTATCTTCATTATATATACCACATATTTGCCATCTATTGTAGTATCTCCATTGTATACTTGCCACATATTTACTATCTATCTTCTGCCATCTTTATTATTTTGCCACTTATATCTATTTTAATTATTATTTACTAATCTTCTTAATCTTTAGGAAGGTATATAAGAAAAGTCATATTGCAAATAATGAAAAACACAACTTTATTTATGTTTTTATTAACTGTTTTTATTCTCGGCCCCTATATATTTTTATTTTAAGGCGATAGTAATAACCCTGCAATAGATTTCTTCAACTTATACCTTAATAATGTTATTGTATTGTTAGAGACAACTGGGCTGTTTAGGGGTATCTTACCGAGCCTGGAGAATTGCAAAACATACAGTACTCACCTTGCGTAGTTGTCTGACATAATGAATGCGTGCGGGCGCTTGCTGCTCGACGGTCGGGTTCCTGTATCGACAGCGACTTACTTTGAGAGTAGAATTGACAGTCAAATCAATAAGGTTCTGCAAGATGCGCTCTCGACGCAACTGTCGAGGTGAGCCTGCAGGGCATTAGCGGTGTTAGAGACCTACGTTATCAAAGGGTTTGAAGCCATTTTTACTAACCAAAAAGAGAGCTGTTTTTATAGCACCTTTCCTAGGGTTTATCACTGAAGAAGCAGGAAGACAGTTCAACCTGACCTCTTGGTACACAAGAAAGCATGCAAGAAATACATGCAAAAACACTCTTGAGACAACTTTCAACGTCTGACACTAGATACAAGTTGTAAATCAGACAGATTCTTGATCTTTGCTTGCCTGATTAATGTATTTATGCTCATGTTTAATATCCCACCCGCTTTCCCAAATCTCTCTCTTGAGAAGTGCCCATCTCAGTTCTCGTAGCCTGTTGAAGCATCGCGTAATCCGTCCCAACATGAACCATATCGAAACCAGACTCGATATATCCCCTTGCCAGCTCCCCAGATCCCGAATAAATACCACATTTCTTTCCCGCTTTATGCGACACTTGGAGAATACTGTCTATAGCATTCTTGAGCTCTGGACTTATGACACCGTTGATAATCGGGTGTCCAATACTATTACCTGCACGATGTGAGTCCACATGCAATGTTAGTCCTGCGATCAGGTAACTCACCAAGATCGAAAGGCCCAATGAATAAAACGTCGATTCCTTCAACCGCTGCAATCTCTTCAAGGTTGTTCAATGCAGACTTGGTCTCAATTTGAACCAAGGTTAGTAGAGTGTCATTGGCTTGTTGCAGATACTCATCCGAAGTAGGGACAGGCTTGAAGCGATCCATGGAAAATGGGCTTCCGAAGCCACGGTTTCCCATGGGAGGAAACTTAGCTGACTTTACAATATCGCGAGCTTCTTGTGCTGTTTGCAGAAGAGGAACCAGGATCTGGTGAGCGTTAGTATGGTAGCCAGCCAATGTTGGCATATACGGCGATTTCTCACTCCATGAGCGCCAGCATCCAGCGCCCCTAGATAACTTGTCAGTCGCTTGCAAGTCAGGCTGTTTTAAAAGACATACGCTTAATGAGCCATGGTTCTGTGCTGGGGATCCGCACAATTGGTGATGCGCCAGCTGCTGCAACGGCTGGGACACACTGGCGCATATCTCGATCTGGTCATAGTCAGCACTCGTTATTGAATGCAGACCTTGTCTCAAACCGTCAAGGTCGCCGTGCTCGCAGTCAATCAATACCCAGTCGCACCCAGGAGTCTGTGCGAGCATGCGTGAGATGTTGGTGCTGGACATCATCTGCCAATACCCGAGACTCGGCCCTGAACCTTTGTCAAGAGCCGACTTGAAGAAATTTCCTGAAGCCATTGTTGCCATAGTGAGATGTGCCAAGGGAGAAGCTGCTATGTATCTGCAAAATTGTTGCGAAAATCTGACTTGGAGTTCCGACGACGGGCGCACTGTTTTGGATTGAAGATATTTTGAAGGGCAGAAGAGGATAGGATGTTGCAATTAAATATTCTTAACCTACCCATATTCTCCGCATTATCGTATGTGGTAGATTGTGTTATTTTTCGGGTTCAAGTCGTCAAGTTTACGGTAGCTTAGGCAAACCGAGGCTCGGGCCGGAATGGCGCTGGCTCGGCTTCCGTTCCCGATACGCCAAGATATGTAAGCATCAGCTTTCAGCGAAAATGAAGTCTAAATATGTATTGATAAAGTATGGCATAGCGTCGTTAATTGTACAGTTTGAGAGAGGAGTCAAGGGAACCATCAGCGTGGCGTGGACGATAGTTGCCATCGTAGCAGTAATTTGACACGCTGTCGAGCCAACAAGCTGATCATGCAAACTGGTTACCAAGAAGAGTGTCAACTTAAGTAAGATCTACATGTAAACGAAGAGCATAGAAAACATAATATAACCTAGAAGACATTACAAGCGTTTCGATGCAAGGCTAAGCGCCGCTGACTGCAGTCTATAGACCTCCCCCCATCATGTCCGGTGACGGCGGTTGTAACTCTCTGCAAAAACACCCTCTGAAAGCTCTTCCATCTCATAATTTTCCCTCTGGATCTTTTCCCAATCAAGGAGGCGGGTCGAAACGCCAACGATTTCAGGCCCAAGTTCTTCGCGAGGACCATACAGCATCAAGCGCTCCAGTGTCGGGACTTCGGCCGCTGCGGACTCGTCGTAAATGGTTTCATAGTCCCAGGGCTGATCAAGCGTGAAGTCACACTGAATAATAGAAGCTCTCTCGCTCACGGGGGTTACACCTTCGGCAGAGCTTCTAGAGGTAAATGGATAGTCACCGTGATCAGATGGGGCAATGACCCCGTAAGCGACACAATCCGTATGAGCCGTAAGCCAGGCGACATAAGGCTTCAAAGATATGGAAAAGAGCTCCGTTGCACGATTCCGATCAGGATAGCCACCCAGAATAAAGGAGTACGATTCGGAAGGCAGTCCTTCTTTCAGGGCCTTCAAGGTATGCATAATAAAGCCGGTAAAGGTACTACCAATAGTCCCAGGCATAATTTGATGTAGCTCCGGAGTATCGTCATAAACCTGACGGGGACCTTCAACATCAAACATAACGCCCTGGATTCTGATCTCATCGCCTTTGGCAAGAACATTTCGCCAAAGATTTATACGGTGCTCAATATGGAGCTTCGGATTCTCTCGACAATATGGAATCATGCCTATGATATGGGACTCGGGAAAGGCAGCTGCATATCTGTCTTCCTTAAGTATAATCTTAGATATCAAGAGGCGCTGTTGGTGAGAAAGTTGTCCGAGAAATCTGATTGCCTGAGCGGCAGCTGAGAACCAAGACTTCCGTTTGTATCGGTATTTTGGGCCAGGTAGCCTGGAATGTCAAATCCCAACTCATACCACGCATCTGCTCGCTCCCAATACTTGGTCATTTGCATTAGAACTACCATGCTTTTGACTTCAGACCGAGTGGGCATAGCCCATGGATCGAATCCCAAACCGAAGAACTCAGCAATTGAATGTGAATCATTCCATCCCGGCAAGATTTCTTCAATGGCCTGTGAAAACTCTGTAGGGTGCTTCTCTGTAAGTTGTCGCAATAGGTAGGTCCTTGTGCGTTTGAGGGAGACTGTGTTATCATCTGGACGCAGTCTCATATTAGGTACCCCGACTCTGAATCCTTCACCATACCTATACTCCCGTGCTTCAGCAATGGTGCGTGCGTCCACATAAATGTGAGGCAGTTGGCTCTCACGATCCATGAACTCTTCTACTTCTTCCCTTACGATTGGCATGTATTGGGAATACTCAGAATTGGAGTCCTCGTACATGTCGGGCGTCAAAAGTCGCCTGAGACGAAGGACCATGCCACGTAGGAGTTCGAGATGATAATGGGCCATGTGTTTGAGTGTAGAAGCCTGTTTCCTCCAATCCGGCCTGTAAATAGTTGAAAAGGTGATTGTGTTGAGAGTGAAAGGGAAATGTCGAGTCTCGCAGGCGATCAAGCGACATGCCAGCCGAGGCGACATGCTAGCTGCTTGGCCACTGGCCTGAACCAGCTTATCGCCATCTGAGATATAGCCACCATCTGCCTTGAAGTAGTAGAAATAAATTTGTTCGCGCAGTTCCAAGGGAAGGCCTAGAAGGCTTGCCCCTGGAATGACGTGAGAAGCCTGAGTAGACATTGTGCTGGGGCTGGGGACAGGTCTGTAATGGTCTGGTATGGAATGAGGCTTGTTCCGTCTGCTGTGGATCTGGAGAAACGGATTTGGGGTAGAGAGGCGGGGGAGCTTCTATTTATAGCCTAACACCGAATGATGACTCACAGCCAGCGACGTCGGGAGAATGGACTCAGCGATCACGAAACTTTACTCACATTACACTCAAACTCAAATCAGGGACAGAAAGGTACTATGCTAAGGTATCATATTTAACGAGGTAGGGCGCGCGATTCGCATCAGCTTATGGCCATCATCAACTCTAAATAACACTTCTCAAAACACAGCCAAGAATAGTCATCTCGAGTTCAGGCTTCTTATTGAAGCCGGGGATGTTGGGCATAACATCCTTGTGATCATGCGTGCTCTTGGGTGGCTTGAAATGCATGACATGGTACTTGGCTGGTCCGAACTCAAGATTCAGGTGATTCGCTTCACGCTGGAGATGTGAGTGCATAAACTCAAGGCCCTGGCAGTTGGCCTCAAAGCTATCAGAGACGGCAATGAGATAGAAGTCATCAACAAAGGAGAAATTCTTCAGGGAAACCCTGTGTCTCCGACCGTTGACTATCGCCATGTGCCTGTCGCGAGTCTGAGACCTCTCCAACAGAGGGGCAGCATAAAGAAGGAACAGAATAGGTGACAACGGTGAGCCTTGTGGGATGCCAATGTTCAGACAAAAGGGATCGGAAGTGAGACCGGGCAGTTGGAAAACAGCCTTGCGATTAGACAAGAAGGTACGCATGAAATCAATGACCCAAGGCGGGAAACCTTTGTTCATCAATTCCTGAAGCAGCAAGTCTCTCAAGACGTCGTTGAAGGCACCGCTGATATCGAGACCAAGGACAGTAACAACCAAGCCACTAAACCACGCTCCATAGATCTTATAGAGCAAGAACTGTAGGGCTTCGGCCGTAGTCCTCAAACCGAATTGGTATGCCGGTAAGAGCTCGTAGTGTACCCTCAGAGCTATCGTCATCTTGCTCGCCACAGCCCTTTCGATCAGTTTCCCAAGACAGGACAACAGTGCAATGGGTCGCCAGCTTTTCGGGTCTTTAGCGGACTTGCCAGCTTTCCGAATCATGACCAGAATCGAGTCCCGGCACTGAGTTGGATGGTAACCTGTACCAAGGCACGTGTTGATCAGAAGGAGCAGGTAAGGGAGCAAGGATTCGCCGCCCAACTGGATGGCTTCATTAGAAATGCTATCAGGACCGCAAGCCTTCTCCTTGGGCAGCTTTCTAATCATCCTTCTGAGATCATCCTCGCTGAAGTCTGGAAGAATGTCGAGTTGCGTCCTGCATTTCTCGTCCTTGGGCGGGTCTGGCACATTCTTCGACATAAGGTCATCGTTGGCCCGAAACATAACCTTCTTGAACAGTTCTGTCTTCTCCTCGTCAGTGCGAGCAAATTCGTCCTTGTGCTTCAATGTGGGGAACTGGCAGGGCTCTATAGGTTGGCAGATCTTCTTGCCCAACTGGGCTAGACGAAACTCCTTCTTAGGAGTGCCACACTCGCTCTCAGTAAAGATCCGCCACATCTCGCGCTTGTGTCTTTTAGTATACTTCCAGAGCTTCTTTAGACGTGCCTCAACATTGGGGGAGGAAGGCAACGCCTTGAGCGCTGCTATCTTCGCCTCATACTTCATCAGTCTCTCCTCGAGAACTGTGAGGCGTTTTGGGGAACCGCCCACCTCAACCAAAGGCACATATGTCCTTATGGTCTCGTTCAGCGCTCGGATAAGTTTGGCAAGAAACTCATCGATCTGTTCGGGAGTGTCGAGAGTAACGTCGCTGGGTGGCAGTAGCTGAGATAGCACCTGTCGAAAACGCTTCCCGTCGACTTGGTCCTAGCAGAGTTTCATTCTGACTTGGGACTTGATGGTTCGGCGCAACTTGGTCTGGATGATTCGATGATCGTTCTGAAAACCCCGCGGCCGGTAATACCTTACTGTAGTCGACCGAGTCTTTGAGGTTTCGGCTCGCATAGGTCAGATCAATGGTTGAGCATATGTAAGTCACATCCTCTGAACTGGACCAGGTAATCTCGCCAGGGGTTGTGAGCAGGTCAAGTTCGCCAGACATAGCGCGAGAGGCAAAATCACGGCTCTTCTGGGTCACTCTCTCTTCATGTTCGCGGCCACTCCAAGCGCTGTGATGCAGATTGAAGTCACCAAGAAGGATTGTGTCGTAGAGCAAGTTATCGATGCTATCGAACAGAGCGGGAACGTCGAGTGCATCGTTACGATTGTAAACGTTGTGAATCGCGAGTGGTCCGGTGGCAGTGAAGAGCTGAAGTGTAGCAAGCAATCCATTGTTCTGTTCGGTGTCGATGCTCACCCGCCCAGAGTCCATCGGGATGGTCGACTCAATGCGCTTCTCTGACTGAGACTTCTTGCCATGCTTCTTATGTTTCTTACGCCAAGCCTGGTGGTGATCTTCGGTAAAGACCTGCTTGTGGTGTACCAAAAGTTGTAGCCTGGAATTTGTTTAAAGACCTGACTCTCGGAGGGATCCTGTATTGCAATAACGTGTGGTGTCTCATCAGATTTCCTGATGACATGGGCGAGATTTTCATGCCTAAGTGGAACACCTTTGAGATTGGTACTCCATATCATCAAAGAACCCAGCAGCGTTTCAGTGTAGGAACGTGTTTTGGTATTGATGCTGTCTTCGATCGGATCGTTGTCAAGGAACTCATTTCTTTCCTGCTTGCTGGTTATGGCCAAGTATCTATTGCTCTAGTGTTGCGAACTTTAGCATAAACTATGCCAGACCATTGATGAGTGAGACATGTTTGAGGAGCTGAACCTTAAGCACTTGCCGTCACCAGGCTTCGATCGTCTTCATGCTGTATTGTTCAACATTCAGAATCAGTAAATGGTCCACTCTGGGTATAAATGCCCAACAATGAGCCTTGTAACGACGGATTTATTTTTCTTCTCTACCGGTATTCTCTTTCATCATCTACCTATCTTTTACAGTATCACTAGTTTTATTCTTGTATACAGTGACCACTATAAAATCTTGGACATCCTTTTGACGTCACCCTGGCCCTACAAGATGTCCTCAAATGAACCGTCCACACCCTCCCTGATCCTCAGGAAATCCTCAGAAGTTCACTAGGTGGTGTAGAGCTTCCCCACCCATGAAGAAAGACATATCACCCCTGCCTGGAAGACATTTCTTGATGGCCTTGCAAACCAAAATAGCGTCAGTCTTAGGACTCTAGTGCTAAACGCCTTTCAATAAGAAATGAGCGAAGCTTATAAGAAGGGACGACTCACTCCGGTCGCCTTTGAAATTCCAGAGGGCCTGCTAGACGATCTTACCACTGGGACCATCCATCTTTTATGTGGTGGTAGTGGACCTGAGTTCGTGTGGGCATATATATACTTCTAGCCACAGGTCTCAATTGCAAATAACATATCAAGCTTACAATTTAGATATTATACCGAAAGGCCTGACTAATTACTACAGCATAATTGCTAATAAAAACCTAAATAATGACTCTTTTGCTCCCCTTTAAGGAGTATAAGAAGCTCCAATTCCTTGGCCAAGACAATCCAACTCAACATCACAAAAACCAAGGAAATCAAGATAGCAGCACCGAGGAGAATAATCGTCAGTACGGATGTCTTGGTGCAATCGTAAGAATGACAGAGATGTCGGCGGGCATAGAACCTTTCGTGCCAGTATTCTCACTGTATATACCCCAGATGCAGATATCTACATTGTAGAGACCAACGAGATAAGAAACGTGTCTTGCTTTACAGTGGCTCATGCTATCATCGCCTTGGTATCCCTGAGGTATTTTACACTGATCACTGTATCCTTTGGCGGGTCACCCTGAGATGAATAGGTACGAGGGCCTTGGGATGGATATCAAGCACGCTGAGCTTTGAGTTCATTTTCTATTTACAGCTGCATCCAATCATGCTCGAAGTCTTGGTGTTATATTCATCACAGGCAATTGTGTAGTTTGTATGCTGCCTGAAGCGTATTTGAAGACGTGCTATTTAGAGTTGAACCTCGCTGAGACCTGACACTGACCGCGCATTATCTCGTTATATTAATCACCCTACGCATGTATATAGAAACTTACTAGCAGCCATTCCGCTCCCAATACAGTATTACAAGTGTCGCTCCGGGTAGGGGGCTATTGGAAAGAAGACTTGGCCTACGTGTCTACACGACACGCAAGTTAGATTCTTCTTTTTGATGCGTGAATGGGGAAATCCGCTTGCTACTCCTAAAGTATCAGGTACCTCTTCTTAAATTATATACTACAGCCATGGTTTTTGACCCGAATTCAAGCTCTGAGGGTGAATCATGTTGACAATACTGAAACGGTGACGTGAAATATACCCATTGAAAACTATGAATCAAACTACGGAGCTCCTTAACTCCTTCTCTGATAACCCATTCGGGAAATGTGAGGATAACCCCGGTAATGATTCCCAAGCGGCTTATCAGAACTCCGCATGAGTGTAGAGAAGCTTCAGGTCTAAAGAGCCATAGGCCTTATCTGCAACTCTTTTTCATATCTATCATGACTACGGCACGATTCTTGGAAAGACTTCACTCTTCCTTTAAATGCATGGGGAAATACCCGTATCTTCATAGTTATCAAATTATAATACTTGCAATTACATCAATAGCATCCAGAACATCCTCCAAGCCATCGCCGTCACCGCCGCCTTCTTCAGTGCCATCATTATCACCGTAATCATCTTTATCTCCATCCACAACCCTCATCATAACAACCTGTCCATTTGAGACATGCTTACAATGCCGTTTAGGCTTTTTCCAGCATCTTTCACAAAGTGTTTTGTCCCAGCATTTCTTGCAGCGCCAAGCCATTTGACCCTTCTTAAACTCCCTCCAACAGGCAGAACAGCCACTCAATACGGAGGGTTTATACTTCTGGAGGCCTTTGCCCGCGATGAAAGTGACTTGAGTTGATGTCGATGGGCGAGGGCAGTTCGTACAGAAGAAGTTGCTCGAGGAGCGGTACGCAGACTCTGAGGGGACTAGACCAACTCCACAGGCTTTGCAGCAAGTGGCGGCTAGAAGCTCGACCTTGAATGTACCTTGTTGGATGGGATTTGTAGCCTGGGTTTGACCGCTTTGCAGAGCGGTAGGTCCGCATGGTTGCTGATGCTGTACCGGTACAGTACTGGCTGGAATTGTGTTATAAATAGAATAGTATCTCTGGTCAAGGGATGAAGAAATCTGAGGCGACTCGTACGCTGGAGGGCGTCCATCGGCCAGAGGTCTCGACTGACCTCCTGGCATGGAAGGGCTCATTGGCTCTGATCCGGCTCTCCCAGTCTGAAGGTCAATCTTCCACATGGCTTGTACAAACTCCTCTTTGCCCAATCGCCCATCATGATCTTTGTCTGAGTCTTCCCAGATCCGAGACAGCTCATCCCTGGTTAGACCACTCTCGAGGAACAAAGTTGCAGCTTCGATGGCATTAAGATAAGGCTTTCCGTATGCTGCATTCATGAACAAACTCTCATAATATCGTCGAGTTGACAGAGGAATATGATGCGAATAGTAAGACATAGCTCCAGATACAGTGGGTGTAGATAATAGAATAGAGGACAGACTGAGACAAAGGTTTACAACAAGTGGCTGCGTTGTCCTGTATCAGAATTGGAAGGCCTGTGAATAGAATGATTGTGAATCAGAAACTGAAGCAGTTGAAGAAGCATGTTTGTCGAGGATTTATACGTCTCCAAGAGGCACTTGTTATGGGTCATAACATTTTTCCAAATCGGGAAAAACGCTGCGCTCTTATTGGAGCCATGCGGAACCAGTCCTTTGTTGAAGGTGCCTGAGGCA
>PVQA01000493.1:0-55810 GCA_002980515.1 Fusarium burgessii | reverse complement strand
ATAGTAATTGCGAGCCGAGAATAAAGTTTGGTTTGGTTACATAAACTGGGGGCTTTGGGGTTATCATGCATGCTACATGTCTACTGTTCAGGCCGTTTGAGTCAGAATATGATATATCACGTACATCACTGTCGGCAATTATAAATCACAAATATGTTTCCTTTTGGACCTATGGAAAGCTATGGGAGTCTTCCGGGTTTCGTCTGTGGCCCTTTCAGTCTTCCAGTTTTCATAACTATACAAGGAAATACAAGACGCGAGGATAGACTTGGCAGTTGGCATAGGTAATCAAGAACACAGTAACAAGTTGTATACTATCTGAATCAGGCTAACCCTACTTCTGCACATGTTATTCTCCCCTTGACTCCCTCAAAGTCCTTCCGTTGCCCATGAAGCGAAATCTGTTGGCTGATCTATACTCAATATCAAAATCCTCAGTTCTAAAGCTTTCGAGAATTTCTAAGACAAATTAGCGCTCAAATTGTTCCCATATGGCACAGCAAGTGACTTCATACCTCTAAAGTGATGTCGGCTTCCACCATACACAGCAGTGACAGGTCCATCTTTCTTTCGATTCTTATACCAACTTCGACACGACCCAGTCCACACCATCCGCTTGAGCAGTTCTTGCAGATAGACGTTGTAGTCATCCACCACTTGCTGTTTCACACAGATTGATCTATTGCAACGTCAGCGCACTCCATCATATCATGCACGTCCGCTGGTAGTGTATACTTGATATCTTCCGTTGCAATCTTTCGACACCACTTCAATATCCATTTTGCAACACAAAACACACTGTCGAGAAGTGATCCATGGCCCACTGCCCACTGTCAGTAATGCAACCCTACTTTGCCTGCAAGGTGCACTTACCCGGGCTGTTTGGTCCGATAAAGATGAAATAATTCGGCATATTTGCCGCTGCAATCCCGAAATACGCTTCAGGCGTATCATCCCATGCTTCATGAAGCTGATACCCATTCCGGCCCTGCACAGACCACGAGCGGCGGAAACTAGCATCAAACCCCGTAGCACACACAATTATGTCAAAGTCAGTATGTTCCTGGGTGGTTTGAATCCCAGACTCTGTGATCTTGACGATTGGATCGAAAGTGACGCGTGCATTTTCCTGACGTAGAGCTTCGAGGTAGCCATCGCCTGGGGTTGGACGTCTGCACCCATACTCATAGTCAGGGATCAACTTTTCGCAGAGCTCTTTGTCGTTGCCTAGCCGTTCCCGCATACGGTTGTACGCTTTCTCCAGGGCGTCTTTCTGAGCGGCTGTGTCTTTGAAGAAGACGTTCCAGAAGTTGTCTTGGCTGTATACGAGTTACTAAGAGCAGCTAGTGGCGGATATTTGACAAACAAACCTGTTTTCAATCTCCTTGCGAAACTTCCAGAGCGAGGCAGGGTTATCACGAAATTCTTTCTTTTCCTCTTCAGTGAAGGCAAAGTTCTTGCCATCTTTTGTAAGTTCAGACGCGTAGTTGGCAAATATCCATGTTGGCGTGCGAACGTAGGTTGTCAATTGGGCAGCCGTCTTTTGTAGATGCGGGAGGACTTGGACACCAGACGAGCCGTTGCCGATCACTGCAATTTTTTTGCCTGCTACATTGATTGAAGAGTTCCTGGAAATTTTCTGTTAGCGTAACAAAGCGTAAGAACAGGAATGCGGGCAAAGACACACCAATCTGCAGTGTGAACAATCTCTCCTTTAAAGTCATCAAGACCGGGAATATCAGGCCAATGCCAATTACTAAAGATGTCAGTACTAAAACTCTGAATGTTCTCTTGGTATACATACTTCAGAAATCCTGACCCATCAATCAAAATATCGCATTCGTCCTCCTTGTCCTCGCCGTCCTGCTGAATCTCTAGATTCCATTTACCTGAGACATCATCCCAAGTTGCCTGAGTCACTTTCGACTGAAATCTGACATTCTCAGCTAAACCATACTTATCCGAGGTTCTTTTGATATACGACCAGATCTCAGATCCTGAGGCATAGAACGTAGACCAGTCTGGGTTAGGTTCAAAAGGAAAAGTGTAAATATGCGCAGGGACATCACACTGCTCAGATGTCAGTTCAGAATTTCTGTTGAATTGATGCTTGAAACAAACGCACTGCAACACCGGGATATCGATTCACCAGCCATGTTCCACCAACCTCTTGGTTCTTGTCATAGATGGTCAAGTCGATAAAGCCTTGGAGGTCTTTGTTGTACTTAGCTTCATAAGCTAGCATGAGGCCAGAGAAGCCGGCTCCAACGCAGACAATGCGTATTTTGCGAGGTTTGTAGGCGGGCTCATCTAACAGAGGAACCCAGTTCCTCACATGGTGCGAGTTGGTTTCCGCGGTGGTTTCAACTTTCATTTCGATATGGATTCAATTTATGATGAGATTATGTAACAAGAGATACAAGCAGTGCAAATTGGCATATCAGGATAATCTCTGAGCATAAACGGATACAGATATTTTATAGTGTGTGCCTTTGTTACAAGGCACCATAGGTACCCTGGCCATGTAAGATGAGCAAAGTATATGCCGCATACGATTAACGCGGTAAGTCGTGTCTAATGCTTTCAAGGGTATAGCTGTCAGTCAAACTGTACGTAGTCTGTCACGGACTAACGGCGCGGGCCGAAAGCCTCGGCTCCGAACCAGCACTAACGCACAGGTCACATCACGACGGGTCCGCAGATGGAGGGCAATACAGCAAGGGATGATCAACTGTAGTTGAACAAACAGGAATTATAAACAGCGAAACAAACTTTAGCTAGCTGAGACCTGCATAGTCTGGTCTAGGCAGGGTGATTGCGCGTCGATACGGAGCATTTCCACCACGGCTACTACTCTATACCAAGGGGCGGGACGGCTCGGGCGGTCTTGTTCCGACGCATTAGTGAGAGCCGAAGCTAACCTATCTCCACCTAGTCCATGTCATTTACTCAGGGCGGAGATTCCGGGGAATCCTAATGTAGATCTTGATGAGTTGTTAGTGTCCTGTATTACTATTATAGGTAGGTACATATGTATAACCTCGTGTTGATATGTTATATGTCATCTTCTTACGGGTAAAAGCGCCTATAGCGTAGAAGAATGTATTGGAACATGCCATAATATCAGGGATTTGAATCCCAAGTTTATCACGCAGTTGCTCATACATGGACACACTGAGGAAAGTTTACGCGAACTGAGGATAATCTATGCCACTTACACAAGTCCCTCAAAGTATGACTTGGTCAGAAATAGTCTGTAAATGGTTTGACGGCTAACACATTGAGTGCTTTGCATTTATGAATATCTCATCCTGTCAGGTCAATCAGTACTGCAATCTAAGCTTAGAATAGTCATGTTGCATAATTATCACGCGTCCATATACGTAATGACTAATATGAAACATTTTGTAAACCTTTCAAAGATACCAAAAACACGATGATCTGACCTTTATCAACAATAACCATTACGAAACGCTCCGTAAGCCCGTTATGGTAATAGTTCCAGCAACAGCTCAAGCGGTACATCAACTGCCGAAGATGATCTGACTTTAACCGATAGCAGCCATCACGACGATCTCCATCACAAACCCCCAATGATATTGTTTGAGTAGCGATTCAAAACACACTTCAACCGGTAGATAATCTTACTGCTACCCACAACAGCCGCCACGATACCCTCCACAACAATATCGGGTGAACGGTTCATCCTGCGACACGGTCCGCTGATAATCAAACTTTAACCGACGACCCTCAAGAGACCCTCCATGATCCCATCAAGGTAATAGTTGAAGCGCTAGATGCAACAGATTCGCAAGTGAGGAAGGATTAGGACTCTTGCGGTTGTGGGGGCGGCACGATGTACAACGCTGTCAAGATACGTCCCCATACAGGATCAACCTCCATGTACGGGATCAACAACTTCCCGTATACCGAAACCACTCAGGATATTCACCAAGCTTGAGAAACTGACAATCTTCATGATTCCATGTGATAGTAACGAGGGGTTGGGCGAGGGGGAAGGACGAGCGGCAAGCTGACGAGCATCTCGGGGAGACCGAGGACTCCGTTGATCAGACTAAAGGGATCAAAAATGGATATATAAAGAGGTCGAGAAACCCAGATAGACTCCTCATCAAAAACAACAGTTCAACATTCCAATACAACTTCACTTGACTACTATCTTCGCCGTCCAAGGTGCAATCTTTCAAACTTTATTACTACAACAAACCCGTACGTAAGACTCAACACTCTCCCTTACCTTCTTTCCTAACAACGTCACAAGAATTACCAAAATGCAAGGCCGTCTCGAACGTCTCCAGCCCATGCTCGGCAACCCTCTCTTCGAGAGTATCCTCTGGGGCCACGAGTATGACCTCTCCAAGCTCAACCCAGATCTCAAGCAGAGGATCGAATCCGGTCAATTCAAGCGCATCGTCTTTTATGGCATGGGCTGCTCCTCTGTCGTCTCCGACATCGTCAAGGGTTTCTTCCTCAACGAAAAGATCCCGATTCATGTCCAGGTTATCAACGACTATGACCTCGACTGGTTCGTCGACCGGGCTGTCATGGAAGATCCCACTACGCTGGCTATCATTGTGTGCTACAGTGGTTGGTCGGTTGAGCCGTGTCTCTTCTTTGATACTATGCGTGAGATGACTGGTAACAAGAATCTCATCGTTCTCTCTGGCGGTGGCAAGATCGCGCATTTGTGTGAGGAGCACAACACTTCGCTCATCTTGTACAAGCTCCGCCATGCCGATCGAGAGTACCCTCTTTACCACGTCCAGCAATTCTTTTCCATCTTCCTGGATCTCTTCCACAAGCTCAAGATCACACCCTCGTCTTACCACGCGGAACTCCAGGATTCAGTCAACTTCTTAAAGACTGAGTTCCACGAGGGTACGCTCAAGAAAGCCCAGGAGATTGCGAATAGGTTGCAGAACAGCCGTATTGCATTGCTGAGTACCGCGGATTGGTACGTCACGCTTCTCAAGCAGACAACCATGTTCTTCAATGAAATCGCCATGGTGCCTACGCACAGAAACCTCCTGCACGAGTTCTCGCACACTGAAGTTGCAGCCTATTCGAACCCCACAGAGAAGCAAGCCATTATTACTTTCCTAGACTCCAATGCAGATCAATATACCAAGGATAAGGTTAAGACGCTTGAGGGTCTGTTTGGCAGCAAGGACATTCCCCAGAACAAGAACATTGAGTTCATCAACATCGACCTTAACCAGAGTAACTTCTTCCGCAAGTTCTTCTACGGACACTTCTTTACGGTCTATGTGGCTTATTACCTTGGTATTCACGCTGATGTCGAGGGCCGAGACTTGATCTCCATCGCTGCCAAGAACCCCTGGTGGAGCCAGCGCAACATTGAGCTGCACCCCAAGTGCGTTGATATTCCCTCTGAGCTCAAGGCCTAGATGGTGTTGTGTGTGTTGGGTACGCGACAGACAGCTTTGCTCTTTTCAACAAAGAGAAACAGGTTCTCTCTTTCCAACAATGGGGGAATACTGTTGGTGTTGTTTGTTGTGTTTCTAGCCTGGAATGTCGGATGAAGTTTGTATTGCTGTTATATGTCCCAGTCATTTCAGCAAGTTGGACTACTACTCACTGTAGTCATTCATTTAGTTTCTATATAGTAATGAGAATCACCGATCCTTTCGCTCTACATTGCCCTGTATAACTCCAAACTATTGACGATTCTATTACTTGGAGGTTTATTTAAGCTTTGGCACAGACCTAGAGCGTTTCCCCATCATGTCTAGACTCTGGATTAACGTGTCCAACCCCCAGCTCGAAAGGCTGCCTTGATTGACTTTGCGGGTAGGGGTCTTTAAAGGACCTCGTTGTGAACAATGTGACCCTGTCTTGAATAATAACCCTGCCTAGATTTGGATCCTCTATTTTCTGTAATTCTCTACATGATGCGCTTCTGAAATATCGACTTTATATGCAAGTAAAAATCCATCAACCACGCCGCAAACACCAATATAGTCATGACCATCGCAACCCAAGATATTGCGCTTGATTCCAGCTCCTCACCAATATACACCGTAGCAATTGTAAATCCAACATTAGGGAAGACAATTGCCCACCAAGGAAGCGCAAAACTCATCTGCTGTCGAGACTTATCCCCGCGGAGTTTCGAAACCAAGATGGGCACATGCGCGACCGCCGCGATTGCAAAAAGCCAAAAGGCAAACAGCCAAAGAAATATGCCTATCCACAACGCCATGATATTTAGCGTCTCTGCGGCAGTGGGATGCTTCGCGAAATATCCGTGGCCATCTGGGATTGCTTTGGCGCATCCGATCAGGGCTATGATGGTATAGCCTGCTGAACCAACGGATATAAACAGGCCGGGTCTTAGATTGACTGGACCGAGGCCGTTGACGAGTAGATTGCCCACAAAGTGAGGAAGAAATAAAAGACATAGGATCCAACCAAGACCTTTGAAAGCAATTCCAGCGACAATGATGGCCATTCGTTGCGATGGAGGCTGATCGGCTGCGATGACGGACGCGACAGTCCCGGTAAGCATGGCATTGTAAATCATGAGAAATATTGGAGAACTCATACTCCCAGGCGTAAAAGGCGCGAGTGAGAACATGACCACAAAAATGACAATGTTGTATGTCAGTGTGATGGCACCATAGATCCAAAATAGAACCCGAAGAGTATCAATGAGCCAGGACCCAGCGTGAGGAACACCAAAACTCTGTATCCCCATGATAATAGTTGCTATTGAGAGCCATAATGAGCCTGTGAAGTAGGCCTCGGGGGGGTTTGTCACGGATTTGAGAAAGCTGGACGGTCTCCGTACGAACCGACAAACCATGGCTGTGCAGAAGAGAATGAAGAGCACTAAGTTGAGGATAAAGACCACGACTCCGATTGTATGTAAGCCGCGAAATGAATAGGGACTTTTCGATAGCATGAGGGCTACACCGCCGGTGGACTGAGTGCAGGTGAAATTGCCCCATGTGAAGTGATCGATCAGAGAGGTTTCCCTTGGGGCGCGTTCCTTTTTACGTTCTGCATCGTTTGTCTGCGTAGCGTTTTTGGGAGATACTTCGGACAGCTCGTCTTGTGGCATCATGACTCGGCGTAAATTGAATATAAAGCATGAAATGAGTGGAATTGGCGGATTGCCAATAATTGAAAGGAAATGATGAGCTTGAGTCGGATGTAGGAAAGATCAGGAGGGGTAGCTTGTCTCGTGGTATTGAAGTCGGCTCATTAGGTATTTATACTGTACAAGCTCACGAAATTGAAGAAGCGCTGTGGGTCAAAGCCATTATAGCCATTTGGCCAATGGGAAAGTGTGGGGTCTTGGCCATGATTCGGCGTTTTGCTAATCGGCGTTTTAGCAACCAGCAAAAATGTATCCACTACAGGCGCTACATAGCTAGCTTCTCAAGTTTACTGGACTCTATAGAACCCGAGCTGCTGTCCATGGAATTCTCTTCAAACTTATGTTTGAGATTTTCCTTCGCCAGTAACAGAGTGTATCTAGAATATACTTGCTATCAGCTCGAAAGTTTGGGAGCAAGAATGTAGACACATATATTATTATGACATGTCACCGGTGGCTATCTTGGGTGTAAAATGTTGGCTCAAGCAATCAGCAACATCTCCCAGAAGTAATTAGTCATTCTGGGTTTAGCCATGATCCAGTAGTTGTCAAACATAAGCCGACATATATTCCCAGAGAGATTGAATCTTATTTGACTTGTCACAATAAAGCTCTTGCGGCAAGCTTGTCTCAACCGCCACCAAAGTCCCCGTATACACCTCACTAATCATCCTTCTTCAAATACCCTTTTAAAGCATCATCCAATGTCCCACTCTCTCTCAGCGGCACAGCATTACCCTTCTTGGTCAACCCAATCTTATTATGCCAAACAACTCTCATACCAGCATTGGTAGCACCCTCAACATCTCCTGCACTTCCAGCAACGAAAAGAACATCTTTTGCTTCAACGCCCAGCATAGGTAGAATACTGTGATAAGCCTCCTTGACGGGCTTGTAAAAGCCACTCTCCTCAGCTGTAACAGCAGCGTCGAAAGTAAACGGCTCATCACAACCGACGCTAGCCTGCTTCTCAACGCCATGAATGGCTATATATCCCGAGTGCTTGGAACAATTGGTAATAACACCAAGCTTATAACCCTGAGCTCTCAGAGTTTGAAGAACAGAGGGGACTTCATCCCATGCCTTGATGCTCGACCAATTCTTCAAAAGAGCTTCAGGCGCTGATTCGGGAAGGCCAACCTCAGCTGCAGCTTGTCTGACTAAGTCTTCATAAGGCTGGTAGGATCCAGTGCCAAAGGTGATTTCAAGGTAGCGTTGACGCCAGCGGCCGCCTTCTTCGTGGCTTTTGGATGGGGTTGATGCGTCCCATAGATCCCACGAATTTAAGAGACCGGTGAGGAGATCGAAGACAATGGCTTTTGGTTGCCAGTCATTTTCATTAGAGGCGCTCATATTGATGGTTATGGAAGGAGACTGATGTTTTGGAATAAGGTATGTTGTTTGAAGAGAGATTTTTATCTCAGAACGAAAGATCATGGCCCCCCACAAGCCTAAGGGCGTACTTGACATATGCTTGGTTTTTGACATAATCCGCCAAGTAATTCACCCGTTTTAGTGAGCTGACAAGGAGGCTGTGATAATGCACGGTCGGTCAGTCTGATACTTTAGCCGAAGCTCGGCATAGGAAGCCGAAGTCTTCAAAATATCACCATCCCAATTCCTACAAATACTTCCAAGTAGACGCCAAGCCTTACAGCTTCGGTCTAGCACTAGACTCCAGGTTCAAAATTTCCCTCGCAAGATCAGCCACTTCAGTCGCAACCCCCCAAGACAGTTCATATCCGCGTCCTCCAGCTCCATAAGCATGAACGACATGTTTGACACCCCAAGTAGTATCTTTTGCTTCCATCTCAACCCTCATGCCACCCTCACGAGCTGGCCTTCTTCCAACAACATCTTTGATTACCTTCAATGGACCCAGCGCTTGTGTCTTGTCAATAGCTTGTGAGATTATAGATTGAGCAGCTTCCAACAGCTGAGCGCGTGTCTCTTGAGATGGCTCGAGTTGCCAATTACCAACTTCCTTGGTACCGCCAATGACAGTTCCTCCGTTAAAGGAGCGAGGGATAATAAAACTCCATGTTCCGTCCTTCTTTTGAGTTGTGATTGTTTTGTCGGCGGCGGTAAGGTTGGTTAGCACTGTCTGACCTGTTCCTTATCAGTCGTCATCCTATCTGGCGATAAGACCTTGTCATACCTCTAATAGGAAAACACTTTTGATCTCCAAAGCCCATTCCACTCGCATTAATAACAATCTTGACATTGGGCGCCAAGATGAAAGCCTCCCATTCACTCTTCAAATCCCTCTGCAACGTTTTTCCACCCTGAATAATAAACTTGCGCAACAAACTTGCGCAGTACAACGGAGCGTGTATACAATATGTCTCATACTCAAAGCCTAACTTCACGCCTTCAGGGAGCTCATGCGGTTCATGCTTCCGATATCCCGGCAGTCCAGTCTCATTCGCAAAGCTCTGAGCATTTTGTTTGAGATATTCAGGAGAAGGATCCTCAAGATACTCAATTCCTGGTAACCGTCTGATGCCGACCCAAGGCTCACTCAGCCGATGTTTCTCGAGTTCAGCTACAGTGTGCTTAACCCATTTGGCTTCACGACGCAGCTGCGGTGTTGAAGCGGGGATAGGTCGGACATGAGCTCCAGCCCACATTGAGGCGTAGTCTGCTGAGTGAGTAATTGGAGCACCGGGAATTGAAGTTGGCCATTCTTTTGCGACGAGTAGAACTGATGATGATGGTGAATCGGAGATTAGTTGTTGGATCTTGAGGGCGCTAGTGAGGCCGATGATACCAGCACTAGAGACGTATGTTAGCGCCGTGTTTGGGTATCGATTGAGGATGAGCCATACCCAATGACCACTATCGTGGACTCATTTACTGGCAGACTATTAACTGACATCCTATCGGTCAAGTCGATCTTGGGAGAGATGAGGAAAGGGTATGGTTAGGTTGACGAATGAAAATGAGGTTCTGAAAGACCGGTTAACATCAAGTGTCTCCACAAAAACAGCCCAA
This sequence comes from Fusarium burgessii, assembly GCA_002980515.1. Lineage (NCBI taxonomy): Eukaryota > Fungi > Ascomycota > Sordariomycetes > Hypocreales > Nectriaceae > Fusarium > Fusarium burgessii. The sequence continues at coordinate 45,672 of PVQA01000493.1, read as the reverse complement.
CAGGCCGGGACAAGTAGACTTCAGAGCCCACTCAGCTTAAACACAAAAGATGAGCAACTATTGCATGCACTCTATATGTCTTATCTGGTGAGATGCCTTCCAATTGCTCATGACTTGACAGTCTCTTCTGCACAAGGTTGTATGTAGTACTGCCGAACAGACAGTATCAGTCCGTCCATTGACCAGCCGAGATCGGCCTTGTGATCGCCTCAATCCTTACTGACGACCAGTACACGATCTTTGAACGGTAACAAAAATGAGGAAACAGAAACTCTAAGACAGTACGATTGCGATAATCATTGGCATTACTTATGTATCCTAGACATGGTGGAATGGACAAAAAGCGAGGTCCTACCCGGGTTCGAACCGGGGTCTTCGGAAGGCTTCTGCAGTGTATCAAAATCCGACGTCATTACCACTAAACTATAGGACCGATGATCGATGACTAATCTCTAAGAATCAGGCTCTATGACTGGCTCAAAAAAAATCAAGACAAGCAAAGTTGCAAGTCTCAGTGAATGTCATACCCTACAGCTATTAAATTGAGCTTTTGTGATAGCGCTGCTACTATTCCCCAAGTATATATAATCTGACTATGGAAGTAGAAAACAGACTTTGATTAAGAAATATAATTTTGTGACATTGCACCTTTTATACACTGGATTGTTTGCGTGAGGTTTCGTGGTTCAGGGACCGCATCTCAAGCAGATATTTGCATGTTAGCAATCCGTCTTATCATGACCACAATCACAGGTCTTCACGGTTAAAGTTGAGTTTACTATAGACGACACAGATCATTACTTCCCTTGAATTTCCGTCTCTAATCATTTGTGGCTGGAGACCGCCGATCGACTACGAAGCGGACCTCTTGGAAGTACGGAAGCGCGCGGTGCAAGCATTGTCTGGCAATCGGTCAGCAATCAAAGCCTAACCTGTCAATTGGGAACACTACTTTAAAAGCATCAATAGAATTAATTAGTGGCATTTTGCTTGTATATTCATTGAGAGACAGGTCATTAACCAGAAATTGTCCTTAGCCAGAGAAAAAACTCTGTAATTGACAGGCATTTCAGTACAGTATTACTGCTTACGATACCATGAATGAGACAAGGACCAATGACGGGCATAGCGAAAATGCTGAGGCTCGTTAGTCCATCTAGCTCGCTAGCTGACAGACGCATGACATGGTCTGTATCAGCATGGCATGTTCTGGGAGGCAAAAGTCAAGCAAAAAAGAATAAGCAATCGCTCATTGGACAGGAGCACTGAGTCAGCAGATCTCAACCAATCATAGTGAATACGATTACCAGCGCTCAGGTCCGCAACTGTGAAGCTTTAGTTGAAGTGGGTCAAGCTCAATGAAAGCCATCAAGTACAAATAAGACCAAGAGCCGCTTCCACGATTCAGTATCACAAGCATCTCGCAATCCAATAACTTCTCTTTACTTCACCACACATTCAATCACTCTTCACAACAACTCAATAACACTTCAAACCGTCAAAATGGTCGTCAACACTCCCGCTACCTGCTGCCGCTCCGGCGATAACGTCGAGTGCGCCTGTGGTACGTGACATCATCTCTACTCTTCACAACACTCCTAACAATATCACAGCTCAAAAGGCCACTTGCTCATGCGGTCAAAAGTCCGCTCTTCAATGCACATGCTCCAAAGCCGCCACCGAAAACACCGTCAATGGCCCTCGATGCTCATGCCGCGCTCGTCCTGCCGGTGAATGCACATGCGATCGCGCTGCTACCGAGAACGCTACACCTACTGGATCAACTTGCGCTTGCGGATCTCGTCCTGCTGGTATGTGGAAAATGTGGCTTGGTTTCTGTGACGACCTGGTGCTAATTATGATTCAGGTGGCTGCACTTGCGAGAAGGCTCCTGATGGTGGCTTTAACCCTGCCAACGAGATCGATTTCACTACCAAGAAATAAATTTACTATTCGGGCGACGACGTATACGGCTTAATGGGGTAGAAAATAAAAATATGGCATTTGTATTATGATGGCGTTGGGGAATGGTTACGGGTACGGTACTGGTTGGGTGGCGAGGCGATAGATACCAGAGATACGAAATGAACAATATTCCATGATATTCATTCAACGAACAACAATTGGAGATTGTGTGATACGAACGGATGACGATTGTCTGTACTACAGTACGTTCGCAAGCCGGACGAGGTAGGATGTTTTGGTCGCGAAAGCAAACGCGTCGAGGCCACCTTTGATTGATCATCCCATGAATGTGCAGTCCAAAAGACTTCTATCAGATGTTCATTGCGTCAATTGCAACATCAGACGACGATGGGGTTGCAACATATAATTGAACCATTATTGCAGCGTCTGTGCTCTGACAATGGAACGTTCATTTCATCAATAAGCCAACAATGAATCGCGTATCTGCAGATAAGATGAACAGACACAACAGACAGCTCTCGATTCACCGCCTTTGAAAGCTCATGCTCGTAACTGGGAAATTTATCCGGCAGAAAAACCACTAGCGCAATTGAAATTGGGCGACAGCTGTCGGGCGGTGACACTGTATCCAGGCATCATCCCCCTGTCAGCCCGCAAATGATCACTGCCCCCAGCGCGGTCAGATCACCTTTTCTTCTGTTTGAAAGGGAACCAAAAAAAAAAAAAAAATCCACCCACTTTCTCATTGTCGCGCTCTTGACATCTCCCCCCCCCAAAGCTTGATTCTATCATCAACACCATCACTTCATCAAGCTTTGCACATCAACAGCAATTTTATCTCTACACCCAAGCTGCTTACTTGAGGAAAAAAACACACACTGTCGCGCGTCACACACAAATCATCACATCACTAATCCTACGCGATGGCGCCACGAGCCAAAGCAGCTGCTGCTACCAAGACCGCAGCGCCCAAAAAGGCCACGACTGCTGCTGCTGCTAAGAAAGATACAAAGTCAACAAAACCAGCTGCCAAGAAGGCTGAGCCTGCTACTACGAATGGCGCCACAAAGAAGCGCAAGGCTCATGATGAAGAATCTGAGCCTGAACCCGAAGAAGATCGCAAGACCAAGAAGACAAAGACCACAGAACGCGTCGTAAAGCCCGCTGCCAAGCCTGCCGCAAAGACCAAAGCCGCTGCTACAAAGGCGAAGACTACAACACGAGCAAAGACCGAAGAGGCAGAGGAGAAGCCTGCTGTCAAGAAACCCGGTCGTCCTGCTGGAAGGAAGGTTGAGCCCAAGAAGAAGTCCGAGTTCCCTGAAATTGGAAAGAAGATCAACGACGCGCCCACTCAAATCCTCGATGTCTACGTCTTTGGCGAGGGTTCATCCGGTGAGCTTGGTCTCGGAAGCAAGCGCGTCAACAACAAGAAGCCCATCGATGTCAAGCGTCCCCGACTCAATGATAACCTCTCCGCCGCCAACGTCGGCGTTGTTCAGATTTCCTGCGGTGGCATGCACGCTGTCGCGCTGACACACAATAACAAGATCTTGACATGGGGCGTCAACGATCAAGGCGCGCTTGGAAGAGACACAAACTGGGAGGGAGGTCTTCGCGACATGGACAAGTCAGAAGACTCTGACTCGGAGGATGAGGACGATACTGGTATTAACCCCAAGGAGAGCACACCGACTGCCGTTTCCGATGAGCATTTCGCTCCTGGTACAAAGTTTGTCCAAGTTGTCGCGAGTGACAGCGCCAGTTTTGCCCTAACAGAAGATGGGCGAGTCTACGGCTGGGGAACCTTCCGATCCAGCGATGGCATTCTCGGCTTCTCAGAGACTGTCAAGGTCCAGTCTACTCCCCTCATGATTCGCGACCTCAAGAACATCAAGGCCCTCGCTGCCGGTTCCAACCATATTCTCGCTCTCGACCACAAGGGCAACGTCGTCGCTTGGGGCTGCGGTCAGCAGAACCAGCTCGGCCGACGTATTATCGAGCGCAACAAGATGTCCTCCCTGATTCCCCAGGGTGTTGGTCTGCCTCGAGGCAAGATCGCCAAGATCGCTTGCGGTTCTTACCACAGCTTTGCTATTGATAGAGATGGTCAGGTTTACGGTTGGGGTCTTAACAACTTTGGCGAGATTGGTGTCGAGTCGAATGCTGGCGAGGACGATGCTGTTATCCTTCGACCTGCTAAGCTCACATACCTCGATGACTACAACATTACCGATATTGATGGTGGCGAGCACCACTCTCTCGCTTGCTCTGACAAGGGCGATCTCTTGACCTGGGGTCGTGTCGATGGTTACCAAGTCGGTTTCGAGTTTGACAAGCTGTCAGAGGACAACACCATCTACGATGAACGTGGTAACGCTCGCATTCTCTTCAAGCCTACTGTCCAGCCTGGTAAGTCACAATCACCACTTCGCACTTCATTCACTTGCTAACAGATACTTGCAGATGTCAAGGACATAGTCGCCGTCGCCGCCGGTACCGACAACAACTTCGCCATCACCTCTGACGGCAAGGCCTACTCTTGGGGCTTCTCCAGCAACTACCAAACCGGCCAAGGCACGATCGACGATATCCATACTCCCACCTTGATCGACAACACCGCCATCCGCGGCAAGAAGATCATCGGAGCCGGCGCAGGTGGTCAATACTCTGTCCTCTTCGGCATCGCAGAAGATGCTCCCACAAATGGCGTCAAGACCAACGGTGCTTAAGCCTACACGAGCAATGAATAACGGAGGATGCTCATGGATCTGGAATTTCTCATATTAGCCCTACTTAATCACGCTGCTGAGGGCAGCTTTCGACATTGTACTTTAACGCCAGCGGATGCATGATGAATCGGATGGGCGGATTCTGCATGCGGTTAAAAAAAGAACGTTTTCATGATCAAGGTGGATGCATATTGTTTGATGCTTTGCATGCTGGCTGTGGTATATATAGATGGTTACGATGGCTTTGCATACTTGAAACTTGCTTTTTGAAAGTCTCAACGCTAAACTACACCTCTGTCTCTGCTTCTTTTTGATCGTGACATATAAAAGTAATTATTCTAGTACAAGGGAAACATGTCCCAAACCTGTGTAACTTGCGTCTCGCCATCTGAACGCCAACCATCCTCCATCGTATCTTCGCCTTGAAGGTGTTTTCATGTACAGCATCAAGTTCCACGTAGAAACTCCATCGTTTTGAGTCCATTTATGCGTTGAGCTTAGCAGCAGCATTGGAGAATGTTCCACTTCCTCGGCTGCTGAAAATACCCATGATACCGAATCCAACATAGAACAGCGCAAGGGGATACGCAACGAGTCCTCGCATGCGCTTCATCTGTCCCACTGCGCAAAACATTCCGCTCGCGCTATAAGTGCACCAAAGAATAGCCGCCGTAGTAGCGACAATGCCAACGGGTGTATCCATCCTCATGACGATACCGAACAAACTCGTTGCCACAAGGGGCAAAAGGCAATATCCCAACACGCTCGCGCTTCGGGGGTATGTCAACGTCGCGGAGAAGTGGCCGCCCTGCCCCTCGTGTTGCTGCTGAGGCGTAGATGGATCGCTGCTGTATTGGGGATAACTGTTGACTTGCGGTGCGCCGGCGTCGGAGGGCGACATGAGGGAGAGGATTAGGTGCAGGGATATGGAGCCTAGCGCGGCGAGACCGTAGATGTAGCCGAAGTGGACTTGGCCTGAGAAGAGGAGGATGAAGCCGAATAGAAGGAAGAAGATAAGGGGGCCTGCGAGATCGGAATCGTCCATGATGTGCGAGTCGATGCGTCGGAAGGGATTAAGCACAGCGAGCGTCTACAATCCGTCAGCACCATCACTAAAAATCCGGGAAGAAACATACCTTTGCTTGAATATGTCCAAAGTTAACGCCCAGCTCCTCCAATAAAGGCGGTTCACCATCATAGCCCTCCGACGAGAAAGCCGCAACCCAGCCCGTTCTCAACCCGCCCTGCTCTCCCATCCTTCCACTAACGCCCTGCGCACCAAACCCGGGAGACGCAAAGTTTTGCGCGGGAGCTCCAACGCCATAACCGCCCTGGTTGCCGTATCCGTAACCGGCCTGCTGGGGTGTTGAAGATGCTGGGTTTGTGTACTGGGAGGGGAAGAACTGGAGGTTCTGTGCGGCGTTGGGGGCGCCGGTTGGAGGGTATTGTGGTTGTTGTGTTGAGTAGTAGTTTGACATTGTGATGGTGTTGTGAGGAGGGAGGGAGCGAGGTGGTTGTGGTGGTGGTAGGGAGGTTATTTTGCGATGGAGGCGGTCTTGAGGACAGTTTGGAGGTGAGAGCTTTGGATGAGGCTGGTGGTGGTTGACGTTGGTGGTTGGTGTGGCGGTGCAGGGGTCAGCCACAATTGCATCAAGAACTTCCATTGAGATGTCGAAGAGTTGATAGAGCATTCATTAGAACTATTGCAGCGAGAAAGCATTAAAACATTATTACAATTATTATATTAATTGAAAATTTGTTTAGTCTATATTCTTGCCCTCTATGATCCCCCCCCTCCCCCTCTTAACATCGAAATCCTCTGACAATTAATTGATCACTGACCAAAATAAGTGCTCAGGGCAGTAAGTTTAGATAGGACAAATGTTTGAAGAAAGGGAATTGTGGCGTATTGTAATCGGCTAACGCCGTTCAGAACTCAATCTAAGAGAGATCTCTTCAACAGCAGTATACAACACGTTATACTACCCAAAATGTAAAACTGTCTTATACTTGGGACTTAAGCACAACAGTTCATAGTAGTTTATGATAGAGTTTACCAGAATAGAGGATTAATGGATAGAGTTTAGCATTCTGATAATATAAAATCGTTATAGTTAGTGTTCCTAGCAGTCTAGTCGTGCATATATAGGAATAAGAACAATCTTTGTGGAAGGCCCATATCGCCGAGAACTTTAAGATTTTATTGCCAATCGTTCCATCATAGTTTAGAACCAGTAGTTAGGCAGTAAAATAGTCTGTATAAAAGTTATAATATCTCCATATTATTAGTGATAGAGTTATTGTAACTGTGACAAGATTTACACTTTCGATAAAGTTCCATCTAAATAATGGTGACAGAATAATAATAAATAATAATTAGAAAATACTAGCCACTCCCCTCAACCGTCAGAATAAGTATTCTAGCCAGTTCTCCATATCTCCGACGCCCCGTTACGTCTGGCGCTTGACAGCCATACCCGCAGCCCATGCGCTCTCAACAAACTCCTTAAAACATCCTGCAAGTTTATCGTAATGCTTCAAATTCTCCTCCATTCTTTGACTAACCTCTTCTGCATCTTCCGGCCATGTATCGGTATTGGAATCAAATGTCTCAGGCAAGAGTTTACTTGCCTTTTGAACCCCTGCCATGAGCTCTTGATATTCAGACGAGCTGAGTTCGGCCTGTATAGAATGAGGACACGTCGCTTCAAAACTATAGAATGGAATTACCCGTGCGATTCTGGCGTAGTTGGCTGTACATCGCATCGCTTCAAATGCGAGAGTCCTCCTCAAGACATTGTTGAAATCCCTCGCTACTGATGAGCCTCGGTCGGAATTGTTTGTACCTGGCATCAATGCTTTCAAAAGAGAAAATGAAAGAGATTTCAATGTATTCTGCTTAACCTCCAGAGGTGACTCAATAATGGCGTGGTTTAAGAATTTTTCTGTGTCCAAGTTCGTCTTACCCCCCACCGTTGGAGTCTGCCCTATGAGGCTTATTTTATGAGAGAGGCCTGCAAGGCTCCGACACAGCGGCTTAATAACCATCTTCTTCGCCGTTATAGGGGCTCATGTGGAATATACACTTCAATGTCTCGAGATGCTGTGTGAAGCTATTCTCATATGTTTGCAGTCAAAAGAGGAATTATTGTCGTTTGTTGGTTTCAAGGAATTCCATATTCATCAGTCCTAACACGTGATCCTGATCGTTCATCCTTCCAGCTTACTCTTGTTGCCTAATTCCCTTCCCTGGTCATAATAACGGCAACGTTGTTGGCTTGAACGACCGTCGCTCAGAATTATCAGGCGGTTGCGTTAAATCCCATCACCATGCTTTGCCAAGTCTGCTCCAACCTTGATCTGGTCTCTATAATGCGCCTAAACATCAGAGACCATCATGAAATTATCGAGGGATACGCAGAATACAACCATATTTTCCACTACGCCCCGCGAGATCGTGAGAATCATCACGGAATTGGACAAGCACTAGTTCCCTTCCACGATACATTGGAAGACTTACGAAAAAGCCCCAAAACATGCGATATTTGTCGGGTCTTACAGCGTACCATTGCCGCCAGTGTCACTGATCTGGAAGTCGTCGATACGCCATCCGAAGTAGCGTCATACAGACTGTTTCTATGCGGCCAAGAGAATCGCCAGGGTATTCAGGTCATGGCGTATAAAGGGGAGCCGCGAGTCAAATGTCCTTTGTATGCGCTCTTAGGAGGAATCGGCTTTGCTGTTGACAAAGGTGCGATGATGACCATTGGGTACCTGCGAATTTGCATCGAACGAGGGTCAATTTACTGATATATACTATAGATAATTCTCTAGCATCCATCATTTGCAGACGGAGACTACCGAAATCTCCGAGGTCAAGAGACAGCGTTGAGTGTATGCTGGGTTGGTTGTCAGAGTGCTCATCCAACCACAAACACGTTCAGTCTTCCACGACTAAACCTACTAGATTGTTGAAATACGAAGAAAAGGCAGGAAAAGTCATGCTTTGCACTTCTGTCACCGCACAGGCAAAGTATGCTGCCCTCAGTCATTGCTGGGGCTCCGTCCAGCCTTTCACACTGAACTCCGAGACAGCTCAACACCTGTATGACGGTGTTCCGATCAGCGTTTTCCCCCAAACATTCCAGGATGCCTTCTGGGTCACTCAGCAACTGGATATTCCGTATCTATGGATCGACAGTCTTTGTATTTTTCAAGATAACAAGGACGACTGGGTTCACGAGTCTGCTCGGATGTGCGATGTATACGGAAACGCATATCTTGCTATTGCTGCTACAAAGGCAAGTAACAGCTCCGAAGGCTTCTTGCATCCCAGACCAGAATCTGTATATACAGAAATTCCTTTTCAAGGAGATGCTATATCCGGAAGCATTTCCATATTTCCTATGGCAAATAGCCATGTCGGTGCATCGTATCGCCTTATGGACCTCGGCGAGGACCCACTATCAGAACGTGCTTGGGCTCTTCAAGAACGTTATCTCTCCCCTCGCACATTGCACTTTGCCAACGCGCAGATGTACTTTGAGTGCGACACGTGCTTCAGGGTACAGGATGAGCACTGCAAACCGATAAGATCCGCGAGAGGATTCAATATGCTCGCAGGATGGGATGAACAAAGTGGAAAACGGGCTAGAATTGTATGGGGATTTATCGTTGCGAGGTATACCCAGCGACTTCTTACGGTGGAAAGTGATAAGCTCCCGGCTATAGGCGGTTTGGCTGCCCGTTTGTCTCTCGAAAAGGCGTCGCTAGATGAGCCTGACGATGATTATCTTGCGGGCTTATGGAGGGGCAATTTGATCCTTGATCTAAGCTGGGAGGTCAACAATCGATTTACAAAACGAGACGATCCGAACACATATACAGCACCGAGCTGGTCCTGGGCCTCTGTCAACTATCCCGTTCATTGTTCTCATCATGGAGAAACTGAGGATCTTGCAATTGTGAAAGATGCACAAACTAATCTGGAAGATGACGAAAGCCCTTTTGGCAGAGTAACTGGTGGTTGGGTTCACCTATCAGTGATTCGATTACAACCAAGTCACATTCAAAGTCGCTACTTTCTATGGTTCCGTGAGGGAAAATCTCTTTTTCGAACCTCAGTAGCTTGGGATACTCCGAAATATAGGACACCCAAGAGTTGTTTAACAGACTATGTTAATAAGTTATCAGAACTAGTAGTGGTACCCCTTTATTCGGCCAAGGAACCGCATGTCCCAACCAACGTTGGTCTTTATGGGCCATATTTTCTGGTTCTGGTGGCTTCTGAGTCAGAAGCAGGCCCGAGCGGTCATTTCCCACGTTTTCGAAGAGTAGGAGTCGGACTAGCACTGAGGGCGACAGATACCAATGAGGGGCTGAGCGAATTCGAAGCCAGGAAGGTGCTCCGAGAACGGTTTCTAAGGAATAAAGAACAAGGCAAGCTCGAGGATATAGTCCTAGTATGAGATAGAGTTAAGTGTGATAGGATCTTCTACCCTTCATGCCTGGTCTGATGAGTCAGAACGAGATGAGGCGCTGCAAGGAGGAGCTGAGCATCTGCACTTGTTGCGGATGCGACTATAACGACAGAACTTTTAAACGCCTCGATTTCCTTTACTATCGGCTTGACCTCCGCCGTGACTGAAAACTCTATAGACAGTATCGTTTCGGATGCAACGAGTATAAGTGCCTCAAAACCCATTGAAGCCGCTTCTCGCCCCACTTTGCTTGCCAACGGCGGCTTCGAAGAGTTACTCAATACTGCAGAGCCCTGGGTCGCATTTGAGCCCAAAGGCTCTAGCCTGAACCTCTGCAGCACTATCAAACACGATGTCCGAAACCCTGGACTCATAAACTTCAAAACGGGAAAAACAGACTTCGTAGGTGGTTCAATTTACATTTCAGGCTTTTGTGTCAGCCTTGGTTCTGATTAGAGTTCGATGGTTCACAGCGTGTATAATGTGTATCGGATGCTTGGCAGAAGGGGATCATTGAGAGAGTATGGCCACCTGTCACTTCTGGAAAAGACCAGTAGCAGCAGATTTTGTATACCTGCAGCTAAATGAAAGGTAAATTGCCGCTGGCCATTTCATTGTGTATGTTGTTTGCCCGGAAATTGCACAGGCCTGGGCTGCCTTTGCCCTCGACAATGCTTGGCGGACTACGACCAACACGAACTCCATCTACCCGTATCCCGCAACCCCATTCAAGAAGAAACCTACGCTGTTCCGCGTCCCAACAGGAAAGATTCCACTATTGTATCGCTAGTGGACTTGGTAGCTGACCAGGATATGATAGCAGAAGCTGAGACACCGACCGACCTCGAAGCTGTTGACTAAAATTCCAAGCCCGAACCTCTACGATCTGGGACACCATACAAATATCGAGTCTCCACGCATCTTAGTCCTCCCCAGGATCGAATGGACTCGATCAAATGTAACAATAGGAAGCAGGAGACGCACTTTCTTCGACCGATCAACGATTGCAGTCGATAGCTTGATGTGAGTCTTAACATCGAATTAGTTCCGATCAGATATGGTTTCGGCTACAAGAAATATTTGTTGAAGGCTAGGCGGAGAAGCTGAGGAGCAGATCCAACAAGGCCAAGGGTTGATGTCCTTTTGCTCCCCGGGGTCAGGTAGTCACCTTCAACATTGGTCTCTCATCGCCAGTGTCAACCTGATTGTATAACTGCCACCAAGCCACCACTACATCGATTCACCATCCGGCAAGCGAAGAAAAGGCCAGGCTTTGTCTCGAAAGACAACCTCTTGGGCAAGAATTTGCAGAGAGCTTGCGGTGAAGCATATTTACAAACGCACAGCATAAGCATGTATTGGACTGGAATTCAGCCGCCAATCCCGTCGACAGTGCGTCAGCTGACATTTGAGGTCAAAACATGGCTAAATCTGGTATGACTACCGCTGTCAGCACGGCCATCATCATGCACTAAATTCTCTTTTTTCTTTCATCCTTTGCGTATTGTTATATGAAAAGCAAAATGGCAACCAAAATTATCTCTAATGTTGTGATAGCTGGGGTAAGTTTGTCCCTTCGAAGAGGAAGTCCATGCTGACAGCGGAAGGGTACCGGACGCCTCGGCCCATCGACCATCAAACATCTCCTCAAAAACGGTTTCAAAGTCAGTGTGCTTACTCGCGATTCGACTTCGGCAAAGCTCCCTCCAGAAGTCAATGTCATCGGAGCAGATTACAGATCAGCCGAAACTTTGACGCCAAGCCTCGCAGGTCGTGGGTTTGATGCGATAGTGATCATTCTCAATCGCCTCGCTTACGATGCATCCGTGATTACGATGCAAGCAGCTGTCAACGCTGGCATTTACCGAGCGATTCCATCATTCTTTGGTGTTTCGCTTGAAAATCCCGAAATAGCCAACATGCCGTTTATGAAGACCAAGCTACCGGTTTTGAACGACGTTTTGGCAAAGGCCGAGAAGGGAGAGATTACATACACGGGAATAAATACTGGCATGTTTCTTGACTGGGTGCTCGACGAAGATATCTTCGTCGGTCTCTCCGGTAAGGCATCAACGCGAGTCGCCGATGGTGGGGATATCCCGATGTCTGCTACTTCTCTTGACGACATTGGCAAGGCCATTACTGCAGTGCTCTCGAATCCGCAAGAAACAGTCAACAAGTTGTACTACATACATACTGTGGTTATGACACAGAACCAGGTTCTTAGTTATGCCCGCGAGGCTGCTCCTAACGCCGACTTTGCTGTTGAACAAGTTGATACAAAGGTACTTGTCGAGGCTGCGTGGAAACGTTACAATGCAGGAATCAGAGACCGTATCTCGGTGCGAGATTTTGCGATTAGGGCGAGCTATGGAATGGGGAATGGTTACTTTCCAAAGACTGACAACGAGTTTCTGGGGATTAGACAGTGGAGTGATGAGGAGTTGAAGGAAGAAATCTTTAGGCGGGTGAAGGCCAATCGTTCTGTTACCCCCAAGGCTTCAGAGTATCAGTCTTAGCTTTTAAGATTTGATATAGGCAGTCTTTCATCGAACAAAAGTCAAACCACCCAACTTTATTCGGTATCTACCAACTTGTATAGCTGCCCAAACAAGTCTACGCCAGTCTTTTGCGACGCCTCCGCTAATTGTAAGAGTCCCCGTCTCAAGCTCACATGTCGACCTACCTCTATCGGCTCATCGACATTCTCTTGTATCACTGTTCAATAGCTGATTAGTTCATGTGTCTGAAAAGAGAGGTAGAGACTACTAACCTTTGATTCGGAATGCCCGTGGGCGGAAAGATAACAATAATAATGTTATATCATCCGAACAAAATGCAGAAAAACACTCGGTTGCAATCTGAATCGCCCATTCTACCTCTTCTCTTGTCGTTTCTTTCTCAGTATGCCACGAGTCGCGAACCATTCTGACATAATTTGTCCATGAACTCACCACAAAGGGGTTAGATTCAGGGTCATCGATGCTAAACGCTGGGTATAAGTTGTACAGTCCGGCATTCTTCAAGCCCTGCAACAATAGAGTGCACGAGCGACCATCAAGGTTTAGTACCCCCTGAGAAAAGTACTCCCCCATGTCAATATTATCTTCGAGACGCCATTTGCGCAGTTCTCTTGCCGAATCACTAAATTCTGCATTACTGAATGATCTGAGCAGCCATTTATCTCTCGCAAATTGCCCTCGAGGGAATTTTGTTGTATCGACGGCGCAGATGTAAATATTATTTGGTTGCTGACCCAAAGGGTTGCAAAATCTCCAGTTCGCGTATTGGATGGCAACCATGAGGGAGCTGCTCCATGACACAAGGTTGCTAGATACGTTGCGAATCCAACGGCAATGATCGTGTAACATATCAGAAGCGCATTGGTTATCCAATGAGAAAATGTCAAACGTGTGGCGATCTGAATTATCAATTCGGCTCAACCCTGATGCCATGACCTGATTGTCGTTGCGGCCCATACTGTTCCAGCCGTATGCCCGGAATAGGTACCGTGGCACTATATCAGGCGGTGCTTCTGTCTTAAATAAGGGGAATCCGCTTCGAGGTTGAAATAGAGTTGGACCGCCAGGACATTTACACAGACAACGAACCCAGAATTGAGCCCAATCTTGTTTGATGTTTTTCTTCCGATCCTCTAACAATTGAACTCTCATATGGGCTTGTGGATCTGAGTCAGACGCGCCATGGGCTTCCTCAAGGGTATCAAGATAGTCATCGGGTTTAAGCTCGCCAGAAGGACTGATAGCCTTGCGGTAACACTCCTCGGCGAACTTCCATGCAACATCTTCGCCAAAGGTATTTTCCATAACACGCCTCGCGATATCATTCATGGAATCATGATGGTATTTCAGAAGATTGAGTATGTCTTGGTTGCGCTCGTTTCCCAAGGAAATGACGTTTCTTACAATGTCTTCTTCAGGAGCGACGCCGCGTGGTTGGGGGACGTTTAGGCCAGAAAGGTTCATCTCGCCCATGAGATTCGCAACATCTTGGACATTGCTCGTAGTAGCCTGTCTCAAAAGATCCTTCATATTTTTCTGTTCAAAAGGTAATAGAAGGTCAGGAAATATGTTAATTTACAGAGCCGGAGTGTCGGTTTTGGTGCGGGGTTTTGGATATCAATCCTGTCATCTGAGTACATTTGTAAACCAATCGAAGGATGCGTTTCAAGCCATGGATGCTACCTGACGGAGCCCAACAGCATTGTCATAACACAATACCAAATGGTGTATAGGGATGGCGCGGTAGCAAGTCTCTGTAACAAAGTACCAGGACTGGTGACTGCAACATGAAGGCAGTTCGATTCCATCATAAATATCTATATTTCAATACCTTTCCACTTAAAACAGCAATATAATTGCGAATCGATGTCACTATGTTCCTCTTGTCTAACAAACAAATGTGCCAATCTTGTTCCATACTTCCCATGCATGCGAAATCTCACATGAAAATGCTTTTAAGCAAATGGATATCCTGCGAATGAGCATCATTCTTGGCCTCCTCTGATGAAAAACCGCCTAATCTTTGGTCAAATACGTTTCCCGTGTTCTCCGTAAGTGTTAGTAGCGCCATGTAGCGACAAACTTCGTCAGGTTCTGGAAATTGCCTGCCAAAAAACTCCCCCGAATCGTCTGCATTATCAGGTCAAATTTTAAAACTGTTCGAGGAAACAAGGGATTGGGTGACTTACGCGCCAAAAACGTATAGCGGTTCCGAAAACTCAGGAGGAGCAAGATACCATCCCAGACATCAAACGCCTTCAAGGGGCCTCTCGCAATTTCATAAGCCTGGGCAAATTCCTCCTTGGATGTTGTCCATTCCTCTGTCCAACTGGACCGAAGTTTTAGTACACGATTCGTCCAGAAAGCCTTCGCCGCCTGGTCTGCAAACTCTGGGTACAGTTCATAAAGACCAGCTGATGCAAGGTTCTGTAGGGAGAAGACGCATGATCGGCCACTGTGATGAATTGTTCCTTGGGAGAGATACTCCTCGTTGTCGTACTCTGGACTCACGAGGCGGAACCACAAGAAGTCGTGGTAATCTTTGTTTGTTGTCAGGTAGGCGTATGTTTGATGAAGCCACATGTCTCTTGCGAATTGCTCTCGAGGGAACTTTCTGGTGTCCACTGCGCAGATATCGTGGAGTGTGTGAGAAAGGCCAATGCAGGGTTTCAGGAACTGAGTTGGTCTGAGTGTTAAACAATGTTGGTCCGGAGCGACACATGTGTAACGCTCGGATCCAAAAGTTGTTCCAATCATTTCGTATCTCAGCCTCCCGTTTCTTATGTCGTTCGAACATTTGATCAGGTGTGAGAAACTGATTTGGCTGTCTGCTGGGGTTCACCAAGCTATTTGACTGATAGGCCTAGTGTGGATCGGCTTGAGTCAATTCAGCAAAGGAGTAGTGTTCAGGATACAATTTGCCTGAGGGGTCCAAAGCTTGATTGTAGCATTCCTCCGCGATTTTCCATTGACTTTCAAGACTGTCGTTAATTTTGTCGAGTTTCCCGCGCGCGATGTCATCGATTTTCGTCTTGAAATACTCCAGAAGCTCATCGATGTGGCGCCCTCGTGGACCTGGTCGCAAAGTGATCGATCGATGACGCCAGTGACGCTGCGAACCGAGTGTGTAATGCAGTTGGAATTTGCGCGTACTTTGAATAGTTCTTCCTCGGTCGCTGTCTATGCAACGTTGGGGTTGTTAGGTAGGGCCGCGAGTCGTGATGCATGGTATTGTATAGATGCGACTGCTTGGTTGAAGTCGTTGATGGCGGCGTCCTGGAGTATTGACTGTGGGTTAGCAGCGTCATCATCGACAAGGCGCAGGGCGCTGATGTGTATGTTGATTGGATCAAGGGCGTTTCGATGTATCGTTCCCATTGTTGAAATGGGTAGTGAGTGTGCTGGAGCCAAGAAGTTGATGTTGATGAAAGGATGTAGGGTGAAAATGGATCCCTTGGAAAGATTCAGTGGTAGCGCTGCACTAACGAGTTAAGCTAGCCAGGAGTAGCCCCTGAGGCTGACACTGATTTCGCTGCAGTCTCAGCCAATTAACCAACGGAATGCTACTACCCACAACATCTTATAGGATGGAACCTTGGGGCTACAACATTATCACAGTGGGTATTAATAGTTTCTTTGTTCTCTGGTATATATTTAGGCAAAAAAAACATACAACACCAGGTATTCGCTGGTCGTCACCGACCCAACTACTAATCCGGCGCTTCGAAGCTTGACTCTGGGGGAGCGGACGGGACCCCGTATTCTCTTCGAGCTTTGGTCGTATGTGACATCTCCAATGTCAAATTGGCATCAAGAGGTGGTCAACATATGAGAATCCGTAACTTACAACTACTTTACATTCTCACTTCATCGGAGAAAAGTGAATATGGGTCCTT
Organism: Fusarium burgessii; assembly: GCA_002980515.1. NCBI lineage: Eukaryota > Fungi > Ascomycota > Sordariomycetes > Hypocreales > Nectriaceae > Fusarium > Fusarium burgessii. Next base: position 29,119 of record PVQA01000493.1, on the reverse strand, counting down.
CCCTCAACTAGAACCGATAACTTCATATACCCATTCTCATCCACCTTTACTACCTTTTCTTGACAACTATATGTCTGCCTAGTAACAAGACGAGAAATACCCAGCTTGAATACTCCCGCATCGGCTGATGGATAGAGAACCAACTCCAAGTCCTCAGATGTTGTATGAGATCGTGATTTGGCAATAAGGACTCCCGGATATGGCACTTCTGAAAGAATGGGACCTTTCAAGGCCGTTTCTTATGGGCCCTGCCAAATTTGTTAGAGGATACTCGGCGTTAAACCAGATTTTAGTAACTTACCTTCTGAATCATACACTTATATGCACTTGGCCGAATGATGGCTGCTGTCAACGCCGCTTGATTCATCAAACAAGACGCGTTCTCAATATTGAGACACTGAGAACCTGTCGGTTTCGTCACAAAACCCCAAGCCTTTGCAAACTTCTTCACACAAGCTTCTTTCAGTTCCTCATCACCATATTCTCCTGCAGCCATGGCAAGCAGAGTGTACATGGCTTGATCATTTGCCCGATAGTTGTCCGTGTCGATCTTATCTGCGCCCACCAGCCCATTGAGCGAAACCTCCTTGGTTCGGTTGTTGAAAGTGACTGTCTCGTTGCGGATAATGGCCCAAAGTCGTCGAGAGAAATTCTTCAGTGGACCGCTTCCCATAATGATGACAGCCAAGTCTCCTGCAGCGCCGCATAGACCGGGAATAGTGAAACCTGTCATTTCAGAACGGATGGGCAAGACACTACCACTGGTCTCTGTGAAATTGGTGTTCAGTGACTCTTCAAATATGGGTAATAGAACCTCAGTAGACTTTCTTCCAAACACCCAATCGTACACAACTGCACCAGTCATGCCTTGCAGATTGCACATGACGTAAATCTAGTTGGGTTCACACGAAATGAGACAATATGGGCTAGCAGACCATTATCGCCTGGGCTTTCGTCGAGGGTAGACGATGGAGGATCAGGTTGTTGGGGGTCGACGATCTCGCGTTTGGGCAGGGATTGGAATCCTCCTCATTGTTGGATTGGTGTAGTTGCGAAGAACTACCAAAGAGTTTACAAAGGACTTGTGTGAGTGCAGCATAGGCCATAGAATAGCACTGCCATTTGTGAATAATAGGACTTTGATTTATCAGTTTCTTAACACACTACCGGTACTGAAATGGCTCCCTCTTGACATAAGAATTTCCAAATCGGGTCGTTCTCACTTCTCTTCCAAAATTTAATGCTGCACGCTCCCAGATAGTACTAGTTGCCATAGCTATAGCCATTAAGAACCAGGATGCAGACCGTTTGGGCTAGAGGTCAAATGAGCATGATGTTCAAACACGTTGGGTGTCAGAATTTACGCTTACTCCCCCAACTTTACCCCATTTTCTCTATTGAACTAGAGCCGAGGCTGAATGTGTCAGAACTTTCCCAGTCAAGAGTTCAGTAATTACATGTGGCGCTCCATGCCTTGTCATCTTTTTCTGAATACACTTCTATTTCCGACGTCAACTATCCATGCCTGCTTACTGAGACCTCCTTCTCAGTCTTATTACGAAACAAGCTCGCAGATTCGTTGTGCCGATTACTTCCAGAAGCACCGTAATAATACTCAAAGCCCGCTTACGTTCTACTTATCTATTTCACCAAGAGCTATTTCAGTTATCTCTATCGATTTCAATTTCCTACTGTAAACAGTATGTCAGATACGATACTGCCTTCCAACGTTGCTGAATATCTTCAGTCTCTCTTCTCAGAAGCGCAACAGTTCTCACAGCCGTTGTTAAATAAACTGTCTTCCTCTCCATTGACGGTGCCTGTGTCGTTGGCGTCGGCTCTCGGTCTAGGCTACCTGGCCAATAAGATTCTGGTCAGTAGAGCTTTGAACTACGGAACGAAAGCATACTTCGACTGGAACAAGGAGATTGTGTTAGTCACTGGGGGATCAGGTGGTATTGGCGGTGAGACTGTGCAGCAGTTGGCCAAAAAGGGCATTCGTGTTGTTGTTGTCGATGTACTTGCTTTGACTTACAAGGCTCGTGAGTATTTTTCTATCCCCATAGGGTATTATGAGAGGTTGCTCACGCCAACAGCACGGAATGTTTACTACTATAAGTGTGACCTTACGGATTACGAGCAGCTGCAGGAAGTGGCTGGAAGAATTAGACGGTAGGTCACACCATCTAAATACTCTGCTCTGATGGCTAACTACAAATTCGTTAGTGAGGTTGGCGATCCTACAGTGGTTGTAGCCAATGCGGGTGTCTGTCGTGGCAAACCCTTACTGAAAGCTACTAAACAAGATATCGATCTGTTAGTACTTTACCCTGCCACTTCTCACACAGTAACGTGACTAATTTTCTATTGGCAGGACATTTGGAGTCAACACTCTAGGACTCATCTGGACAATCAAGACCTTCCTCCCCGCAATGGTATCCCGCAACCACGGCCATCTTCTCATCGTCGCCTCACAAACAGGATACCTCGCTACCGTAGGCATCACCGACTACGCAGCCAGCAAATCTGCTGCTATCGCGATCTACGAAGGCATACACTCTGAAATCAAGCACGTACACAAAGCGCCAGCGGTCCGAATCTCGTGCATCTCCCCCAGCCACGTACAAACCCAAATGTTCGCTGGTGCCAAGTCTGTTCCTGGTATGTCTAGTATGACAACGGAGTATCTTGCAGACAAGATTTGTGCTATTCTTATGAGTGGGAGAGGGCAAAACATTATTGTTCCCGCCGCTGCCACTATTTCCCCTTGGGTTCGTGTATTGCCAGGGTGGCTTCGAGTCATGCTGCAGGATTCCTCGGCTCCGGCATTTACGGACTTGAAGCCACATGACCCTTTCAGCAAGGCTCAGTAATCAGGCGTTAGCCATTATATTATGGATATGTAGTACCTTATGGATTAGCTAGCATTTCAATATTCCACTGCGTGGTTTGAATACCCGACAAGATGTAATGAGGATTGGGGCTGCATCCTTAGAGATATCAATAGCGCATACTTATTCATAGAGTGATGCCCCAGAATACACAATGGATTCTCAGCATTGAAGAATATGAGATGGAAGGACAGACAAGTCCTGCCGGTGGTGTTAGCAAGTGAAAGTCGCTTGGCCTTACGGCAATAGTCATTGTATCACAGTGGTACCATCCGGAGGAAGTATAGAAGTATATACATCCAGAATTGAAGAATTACAGGATGACACACAGATTACAGAGACAATAAATCTTAAATTATCTGTATATAACGAAAAATGTCATAATTTAGAAAACCAACTACTTGTCCCTGCTTCAGCAACAAGAGCTATTAGAGATAAAGTTTGAGAATTCCCTCCACCATAACTACATACCCAAAGCTCATTCATTCAAGTGGCGGCTATACCACCAAACCCGGCAATCCATTCAGGAATCGGCCTGTAGTAACGACCTGTAACATGATAGGGGCTGACAACTGACATGGCAGAGGCTGCCGCCACCCACGTCTTCGCTTCGTGGGTCGATGCTCCAGCAATCTCCGTCACCTCTTCGGCCTTTACAGCGTCCAGGGACGAAATGGTGTTATTCGCAATGGTATCGAGGAACTTGCGGTCCCATTCAGGAGCGAGAGCATGCAAGATAGACTGATCTTCAACAAACCTCTTCGCAGCCTGGATGGTCCGATATGTTCTCGCTTCTCTGTCTTTGGGAGAGAGGTTCATGCCTGCTCCCAGAAGCACATGTCGGACTTGTTCATTTGCTGTAGCAGACTGAGGCACTGGAGGCTGGTGAGATAGTCCGACTGAACCGAGGAAGAGAACTCGCTTGTTGAACGTTTTGCAGAAATCTCCAACTGTTTCTCCCAATATTCTAGCCCTTTTGAATCTCAGCAATGGTGGGATCTATGTGATCAGTGATGTAACCTCGGCACTTTTCGGAGGTCAGAAATTAATTAACATTCAAAATGTTTCACCCAAATAGATGTCTAATATCTCAATAATAATTATCAGGTACCTATCCTTCATTATTTTATTCTTCTGCTGAGTAGTAATCTGGCCTTTGACAGCAATAATGGGCGTGAGTCGACAATGTTGCACTGCAACTACAACGAAAGATGACCCACGTATAGTTCGGTAAAGGTGGCTATGAGGAATCTGGCAACAATGCCTTTTAATAATGGCACGTTCGTGAGACAGTAAATTGCATCAACCCTGTAGACGACGTTTCCTTGATGAACCTGACAGCCTGCGTAGACAGTATCCCCACGTCCAACAGCTCTAGGCTCCAAGGACCCGTTTATCCAAGTTTCCATGATGAGAGCGGATTCTGTGCTCTCAACTACCCCATCGCAAGGTATATACTCGCCCTGCTTTACAACAACCCTATCGTCAACAGACAATATGTCGATAGGGACAGAAGTATGTTCATAAGCGTTGTTATATACTGTAGTCTTTTCGGGCACAAGACTCGAGACTGGAGACGCGAAGGCTCGATTCCTCTACGAGAGAATGGCTTTCAGCAAACGGCCGCCAAGAATACTGGTAGAAAGAACTGGTATAGCTTCCAAGGCTTGCAAGTACACTTTTTCAGGCTTAACGATACCGGCTTGGAGGGAAATGGCACCGGTTTGTACGAGAGCCAGCAGAACCCCCAAAGATGCTAGAGTTGCCATGTTTGGTCTTCTTCCATGCCATGCTGAGTGGAGTGCCTCGACATGAAGTTGTGATCCAGCAAGTAGAGTCATTGCAACGGCAAGATACACTGGGTAGTCTCGGCGGTATTTCCTTCTCAGGCATGGCTTGTTTGACATTTAATGCCTAAATACGGTCACAAGTCTCAATCGTTCATTAAAGTGAATAGTAATGATGCCTTATTCATTATCGTATTCTTATAAATCTTATCAGATAAGAGTCTTCAGATCTTGGCATTGCCTAAAAACAGTAAGCGACCGATCGGCTATGAACCTTGATGGATCCTCCACTTTCAAAAGAATTCGTCCAATGGAACCAGCGGTATTATTAAAGTCAATTTCTATGATCCGCTACACATTTTCTATTTTTCTCAAAGCTTGAGTGTTTTTAGACGACGCCTTTTCAAGGAAAGAAGTAGGTTTCGGCCACCTTGACGATGGAGTCTGTTTCTGATTCGTGGTTTTAGTGTTTGACTACCTTTGGGGCGATACGAGTAAAGAGGAGAAGAGGCTGATACGAAAACTTGGTAAATTACTCCAACCTTGAGACCGAAACGAGACTAACTACTTCAGATTTCTTTATTCTTGTAAGGCACTCTCAGCGAAGGGTTGGATGGGGAACTAACCGACAAAGACATTTTGCTGTTTCAGCTTCTTTTTCAACCATCTCGGTAGGTTCCTTCAAGCATGGATGAATTCCATGACGATAGACTGACATTGAAGTCACAGACAGACAGGCATTTGCCAATGCATACGTAATTCAACTCTGAAATGGCTTTTGAGGCTCATGGTCTAACTTGGAGTAGGTAGCAGGTCTCAAAGAAGCCCTCGAGTTGAGCGGCAATCAGTACAATGTTCTGCTCTCAATGGCATCGGCAGGGTACGTAACGTCCATCAAATTCTCTGTATAGTTTCAACTGATCATTCTGGCAGCATGCTGGTTGGTCAAATACCTAGCAGCATAATCATCCACAAAATCCGCCCTCGAATATGGATGTCCTCAATGGTTGTTGTATGGGCAGGCCTCACAATGACCAGCGCAGCTTGCAAGACATATGCTCAACTATGCGCCGTTCGTTTCCTTATGGGCCTTGCTGAAGCTAGTACCTATGCTGGCTCTATTTACATCATGGGTTCTTGGTAGTAAGTCTTATACCACGTCTGTTGAGGAGTTGAACCAACGCTTTGACAGCAAATCCAACGAAATCGCCAAACGCACTGCCATGTTCACAGTCGCGGGTCAAGTCGGCAAAATGTTTGCTGGAGCTATGATGGCTGCCATTCATGAGTCAATGGAAGGCCATGCTGGACTTGAAGGTTGGCAATGGGTATTCTTGATTGACGGCATCATCACACTGCCTGTTGCTATATTTGGGTTCTTCTTCTTTCCAGATGTTCCAGAGTATACAGATGCTTCTTATCTAAGCGCGAAGGAACGGCAGTTGGCTCTTGATCGACTGCCGCCCAAGAAGGAAGATGGTCATAGTATACAGGCTTGGAGTCTTGTCAAGAGGGTGATGGGACATCCATTGCTGTGAGTAGCTGACCCATAGTGGTTGAGATATGAGTACTAACGGATCTCACAGCTACGTTTGTTGCATATTCTCAGTTCTTGGTTCCGCACTACAGTCTTATGTTGTACAAGGACTTATGCTGCTCTACCTAAAGTTTCGCAAGGATATTGATGGCTTTACTCAATCTGAAGTCAACACTCTTCCCATTCCTACCCACGCAGTCGGCATCGTTGCTGAGCTTTCAGTCTCCTTCTTCATGGATCGCTACAATCGACGCATCTCACTTGGCTTTCTGCTCTGCTTGACGCAGGTCATCTGCAGTATCGTGCTTCTGATTCCTGGGATGTCAGTTGCAGGAAACCTTACGGCATTGTATCTTTCAGCTTCGGCATACGGTATCAACCCCTTACTATATGGCTGGTCGAGCAACATTCTAGCTCGCACAGCAGACGATGCTGCTCGAAGTGTGACTCTGGCTTCAATGGCTGCTAGTGATGGACTCCTGTGGACGTTTTGGGGTATAGCCATGTTTCCAGCCGATCATGCCCCTTACTGGCGAAATGGCTACATCGGCATGCTATGTGTTAGTGCTGCCATGGTTGGCTGGCTGTTCGTTGTTCGCTGGGTAAGTTGCTCGCTTAGAATATGGGACCTGGTCTGACAACATCTAGCTCGATAGTTACACTGCGGAAAAGTATCCTGCCGGTGAACATACAAGTGCCACATCACTGGCAGTGACGGAGGTCAATTACTCCACGATGGATCAGAATAAGGCTGTCTGAAACTTTACAGACAAAAGTCGCTGTCTCAACAGGGCCTTAATAAGTCTCAGGGACAAGGTCAATTGGCTAGAATACTATGAATAAAGCATCATACTGTCCTATTATGAACCTGAGGATATCTTCTCCTCGGATGCAGACCACCCTTCTGTATTGATCTTTAATGATGAGGAGCCAAGACATCAAGCTCCGCTCATTATTCATGTCTCGAATTCCCACCTTTCTTCCCTTCCTCGATATGGTTCATCATTCTTAAATTTCTTAGAACAGGGTGAGCTTTTTTTCGAGCTCCCGAGCAATCTCCCAAGCGAACTGGAAAGGAGCCTTGGGACTTTTGGGGTTCAGAAGTCCGATCTTGTTACGCTTGGTCAATGCAAGACGGCGCCCCTTACATGACTTACAAACACGCAGTGCTGCGACGTTTCTAGTCCTGCAAGTCTTGCAAACCCACTTGCGGAGGGTTTCTTTTGTTTCAACATCCAAAATTGGAATACCACCAACATTCCGCTCAGAGCGACCTTTGAGCTGAGCCAACGATTGCAGATCAGAGAAGTCACCAGAGATAGTTGCCGGGCCTTCGTCGAGGGAAAAGAATGGATGACCAGCCTTGGCGTAGGTTGCAGCACTGATAGGGCTCTCCGGAGGCTCTTGGCCCGTGACTCGCTTGAAGGTGACACTGTTGAGAATCTGTACGTTGAGGGTGGTCGTGACTGTCTTTCGGTATTCGCCTTCGGGCATTTCGACGATGTTCTGACGAATGAGACCACCAGCGGCGATGTTCATCTCCGCCTCGTGAATGAATGCACTACCACCCCGGAGACGGACAAAAAGATGAACAAGTGCTCCCTGAAATTGATAATTCTGGTCAGCTCATAACCGTCAACTTGTTTTAGCATGGTGGTAATAGAAACATACGTTCTGAAGATTGTAGTCGCACAGTCTCATCTTGTCTGTGAAATAATTAGCTTAGTGAAAGACTGGCATTAGATGAAGTAAGTGGTTCATACTCTGAAGGTGCTGCTTTGAACAGACCAAATTTTGGTAGGCAATCTCCACGCCGTTTTTGGCTCTGATGAGCAACTTGAGCGCCTCAACTTTGCTAAATTTCGAAAGAAAGTAGCTGAATGTTTCACCATTTAGACCCTTGACCATGATGTTGATGTTGTCTTGGGGACCAGAAGAGAGGGGATCAAGGCGTGTGATTTCAAACTGAATGCCAGCGGTTGTCTCTTGACGGCTCATCTGGGCCTCAACAGAGCAGCCAGTCGCATTTGGCATAGCTACGAACTGACGAACCTGACCCGGCTCAACAGCCATGCCATCTATCCACTCTTGGTCTGGAACAACGATGTAGTCCTGGATATTCTTGCCTTCTTTTAAGAGTTTGCGACGACGGAGTGAGGTCGCCCCTGTTGCGATTGATGGCTCACCAGAGACGATGTTGACGCCGCCCACGAAGATCTTGATGGCGTATCTCTTGTCGGACTCAAAGTTGATCCACAAAGCCTCACGCTCTGTTGCTCAAATGTCAGCATTGCTTGATAAGAGGAGACGGCTGTACTCACGATACATGGGCATAAAGATGCCGCCTTTGTGTGCCATCGGGAGGGGGAGTTTCTCAGCATAGTCCTTGACTTTGAAAAGTGGAAAGATGCCCGAATCAGGTGGGAGTGCGCTGGTGTTTTTGTTGTCGGGCACGCGGATTGTGCGCCTGAAGGTGATGGTCAAGTCATCAAGCGTGACGGCGTCCGACACTGAGAGTTTCGGAGTCCAAGGCGTCAATTGCTCCTGCATCTTGTCGAATGAGGGAAAGAAATTGATAGAAGATGATGTGGTGGTCGTGATGTAGGAGAAGAGTTCCTCAGGATGGAGAGGATGAGGTTCAGGAGTTGGTTCTGCGGTGTCATGAACTCCTGTGGGGGCAGCGGATTATGTCAAGTGTAGAGAGTAGTTTGGTCGTAGGGATGTGAAGGTGAAGGACAAGAGGCAGGATGGTGTAGAGAGAAACGAAAGATTTCTTGCTTTGATAAGATGAAGCTCTCAGTCTCTGTAGCGAAAGAAGTGAAAAGACAAGACAAGAAGTTCATGGGGAGATGAAGTACCGGTTCAACACGCTCTGGATTTCGCGATCGTTTGATATGCTTGCGATAACTTTATTTGATGAAGCAGTGATTCACCGGTATGAGGAGGCGAATATAATGCTACATAATATTATGCATGATTGACAATGACTAGTTACTGAGAAGAATGTGTCTGGAAGAAGCAGTAACTACCTTCACATCGACAAACCTCCAACCCCTGGCCATGAGTTTACAATGGATAACGGATTTCTCACATAAACTGAAGTAACTATGTCGTGAGTCAAATTGGGAATTTAACTGTCAAGAACGTGACTTGATATTGCGTTGCATGCCATATGGTCCATTCGGGACTTGTCAGTGGTCTTCGGTTTATAGGAATTAATAAATAACGTAGATTTCATCAAATACATACACTGGCCGCGTGGCCTAATGGCTAAGGCGCTAGATTTCGGTCTCCATCCTCTGAACTCTCTAGAGATTCCAGGTTCGACTCCTGGCGTGGTCGCTTTGAGATCTTATGATCTTTATATTTTGCAAAATTTTTACGTCTAAAGTGGGTCAATTTGGAGAACCAACTGCCATACAACCAACATAAGGGTCGCTTTTCTTTTTTATAACATTTCATAAAAACAATTCTTAATACTGCAAGATGCACACCGTACTCTATTTTTAGCCATATATAATAAGTAATCTCAGGGCATAATGGTTGCTGTTTAAGATGGCTTATAGCTGAACCAAAACTGGCGTAGCAGTCTTGCCATTAGATGCCATGGCAATGCCATTATCCTCGCTACTGGGCTTCTCGAGAGTAGTCTTCTTTCGCAGTCCGAAGCATGTCGTAAGTGGCGTAAAGACACCAAGGTTGCCGTACCGCTCCATATAAGTCATGGAGCAGAAGCAGATGATAACAGCGAGCCAATAAACGTTGTAAGAGACCACAGAGCCGATAGTTGCAGAGTTCTGCCAGCCAAGAATGGCGTTGAAGATACCCCAGCCACCACCGCCGTTCAACTCAGCGTTACAGCAGTTGACATGCCAGACACTTTTGTGGATGTCTAAGAGCCAGGACCGGAACCTACTTCGGCGGCATCACCGCCAATGATGTTGTTCCAAGCGTGAATTTCAAAGGCCCAAACTGCTTTGCTGAAGAGGCCGGCAGCGACGAGGTATAAGAAGCCGGTGGAGATGATGAGAAAGATTTGAAGGGATGTTGTGTTTCCTCCTCTGGTTTTAAGGTCAGCTGATGAAAGAAATTTCACACAATGAGAATACCAACGAACCTGTAAATAATGTATCCGACAACACAACCAGCAGCAAGGCCAGCAACAACAGCCAATGGAAATGAAGAAGCTGGAAGTCCCAGACTGACGCCTCCAATGTACACAACAGCCTCAAGGCCCTCTCTGAGGACAGTGATGAATGGCAGAATGAACATGACGTGTTTTTCTGACCAAAGCTTGAAACGGCTCATAAGACCAGAAGTAGCAATCTGATCCTTCTTGTCAAGAGCCTGCATCAACTTTACCCGCCACTTCTCCTGGAGCTTGTTGACGCGCAACAGAGCGGCTCCCATGATGGAAATAATAATAGATGCAATAAGACTAAAGCTTCCCTCCCAGATGTCTTCTGTTTTGCTAAAGACGTCTTTGCCGAGAGAGTAGAATGCTCCGATCATACCGGCGCCGATACAGAGACAGATGGCAAGGCCAAGACCTACTCCGATCCAAACCTAAATGCATTGTTAGAATTGATGGAGAATTAGAATTGATGATAGTGGGAATACTTGTTTGAGAAGGCGTTTGTAAGTTTCTTTATCACCTTCGCCGCCGACACTCTGCTTCAAGAATGCTAGTAAGACGGAAACGATGATGCTTGTTTCGAGACATTCTCGGAAGCAGATGAAGAAGACTATTCAAACAGTAGTTAGACAAGTCCTAAGATCCCAGTCTCAAGATGTCACAAAGAAAAGATATCACATACTCGGAACAGCAAAGACGTTGACTGTCATGGCGACGTCGAGCACGTTGGCCAGAAATAAACAATTGAGCAGTTAGAATGAAGTCAAGAATGAATAAAGAGATATTCACGAGCTCCTTGACATGAGGGAATATGTAATTGAGGGAAACACAGTGTATCTCATATATCCAAGCGACCAACACAGTCAGTCGATGGTGCTTTAATGTGGCAGTGGATCCTTGAATTGACTTTGTCACTCCAACGCTACTACATCATTAGCGTCCAGGCTCAGTGCCGACTTTACCGAGTGTCCAAAAAGTCCTCTGCCTGAAAAAAAAGATGGATAAGATAACTTTGATACGGCGCTAATCGCTTCCATGTCTTGTTAATTTTTTTTAAATTTTTTTTTTTCGGTGGAATCGGAATTGCCTGCAGAAAGTGCCGACTTTCCCGGTCTGACACCATCTGATTTGACAAGATCGATAAGATAATTAATCACGCTGGTGTGCCATATTGCTCTAGCGTACCGATTATCCGATGGTTATCAATCTAAAAGGGTGGATCTCAACTTTAATGGGCTGATGCTCGTATCTTGGACGTGCCGATTATCCAGAGTTCCATGCTAGAACTAAGGTTATGGAAAAGTTACCAGTAAATTCGAGCTGTTTGGTACAACCTACCCATGTGAGAGAATTACCGCAGTCTTTATCTGATCAATCCCCCTGCATGCATGACATGAGTGATCAAATCGTCATTTCTTCATCTTTTCTTCGCCAGTCTTGAAGACGAGTACACATGAGCACAAGGCAGGCGAACTAGAGCTCTAGTGAACGTCGCCATGTTCCTATCACTCATCGTCTCATCGTTGGTCATCCTCTTTGCAGGACCATCAATTGTTTGTGCAAGGGATGTACATTTCGACTGGAACATTACTTGGACAACAGCAAATCCAGATGGATTACAAGCGCGTCCTGTAATCGGCATCAACAACCAATGGCCTCTCCCAGTTATCAACGTCACAAAAGGCGATACAATCATCGCCAAAGTAACAAATCAGTTGGGAAATCAGTCTACTACTATCCATTGGCACGGAATGTACCAGAATGGCACAAACTTCATGGACGGGCCTGCCATGGTAACCCAATGCAACATCCCAACGGGAGCTTCCATTACATACAACTTCACAGTGAGTGTAAATTACTTCACAAGAGTAACAAGACTGATTCTCGAGACAGGCTGATCAGGTTGGCACTTATTGGTATCACTCACACACAAAAGGCCAATACCCAGATGGTTTACGACAAGCCCTCATCATCCAAGACCCCAAGAGTCCTTATGTTGGTGAATACCACGAAGAGCGTCTCATCACATTATCAGATTGGTACCACGACCAAATGCCAGACCTCATGAAGCAATTCATCTCTTACAAGAACCCCACTGGCGCTGAACCCGTTCCAAACTCAGCACTTATGAATGATACACAGAATATGACTCTTCCTGTTGAGCCTGGTAAAACCTACCTTTTACGCTTGGTTAATGTCGGTGCTTTCGCGTCTCAGTACTTCTGGATTGAAGGCCATACTATGAAGATTGTTGAAGTCGATGGTATCTGGACTAAGCCTGCTGAGACGGACATGATTTACATTGCTGGTGCTCAGTGTTATTCTGTTTTGGTTACCATGAAGAATGATACTGGTGCCAATTATCCCATGATGGCCAGTATGGATACGGTATGTTACCTTGCGGTGATGAGTCTCCTTGCACGAGCCAAATAATAATCCATTCGGTAGTCTCTTTTTGATTCAATTCCCGCTGGTCTAAACTGGAACGTCACAGGCTGGCTTGAGTATAATTCCGACAAAAAGCTTCCTCAAGCTGCTGTCCTGCAAGACCTTGAGCCTTATGACGACTTCAACCTTGTTCCCGTTGATGGCGAGAAGCTGTTGGAAAAGGCTGATCATACTATCACATTAGACCTCAAGATGGATAATCTCGGAGATGGAGCGAACTAGTAAGCTAATCCTCCATTACTTTCTCCAGGAAGGTTTATTGACAACAGTGATTTTTAGTGCCTTCTTCAACGATATTTCTTACGTTTCTCCCAAGGTTCCAACCTTGTACACCGTCCTATCAGCCGGTGAAAACGCGACCAACCCAACTGTTTACGGAACTGACACAAATTCCTTCGTCCTCAAACACGGCGAGATTGTGGAATTGGTTCTGAACAATGATGACTCTGGAAGACATCCTTTTCATCTTCATGGTCAAGCGTTTCAAGTCGTGCACCGCAGTGCTGACAACGAAGGCCACTATAATGCATCGTGGACTAACATTACTTATCCATCTGTGCCCATGAGGAGAGATACACTTCTCGTGTATCCACATGGAAATTTCGTTATTCGCTTCTGGGCCACCAATCCTGGTAAGTCATAGTTACGCATGGCATATGTACAGGATCTAAACAGAACTAGGTGTCTGGCTGTTCCATTGCCATATTGAATGGCACATGGATACTGGACTCATCGCAACCATGATCGAGTCACCACTCGAAATGCAAAAGACTTTGACGATTCCTGAGGAATACAAGCAGATCTGTAAAGATCAGGGAATTGCAACTGCTGGAAATGCGGCAGGTAACACGAAAGACTATTTGGACTTGACAGGGCAGAACATGATGGTGTCTCCACTGCCGTCTGGGTTCACTACGAAGGGTTATGTTGCTTTGGTGTTTAGCTGCGTCGCGGGCGTTCTTGGCCTCGCCTCGATTACTCTGTACGTTGAAATCTCTTGGTTTTGTGAGAAGATTGCTAACATTTCTGCTCAGGTATGGTTCTGCACCCATTGCAGCTAAATAAGCAGTCACTTATTTGTATTATATAGAGAATATTATGAAGTTTTGATCTTAAGATTCAACGAGAAATCTCGAATCATGTCTCTGCGACTTCATCTCACTAGAGTCTCATTGACACATGAACCTCTTTACTCCTCAAATACCCAAGTAACATCTTCCCAACCTTGCCTCCTCTTTATTCTGAATCCAGGATCGATACCTTCAAAGTCTGGCATCCTCGGGCCAACACCAACCCCAGGAGTCTTCGACTTTGGCAGAATCATGCCCTCAACTTCAAAGCTCAACGCAACTACACCAACAAATCCCAGTATTTCAGTGGACGCAAACTTGCGCCCAGGACATAGATGCTTTCCACCTCCGAATGAGAGTAAGGATCCCCTTCGCTTCTTTTCATCTTGTGTCGAGACATCTAGGAAACGCTCTGGCTTAAAGATGTACGCGTCTGGGCCCCAGATTTCGTCGATAAAATGAGTCACTGATGGTGACCATTGGATGTCGAACCCTTTCTTGAGTAGGTAACTGTGGCCTTGCGCGTCTTGTATCTTGGTGTCTTCCATGACCCTTCTGTTACCGATCGAATGGAGATATAGTCTAAGTGACTCTTGATAACAGGCGTGGACAAAGGGGCAGTATTTCTCAAGCTTCCTGACATCAAATGTTGCAACTCTTCCCTTTTCCCCCTGTGTGATGACCGTGATCCCTTTGATCTCATCTCGCACGCGAGATAAGTACTCGGGATTTGTGAGGACGTGCACAAACATCCAGAACAGAGTGGGTGCAGTGTTGATGATTCCAACCCAGGGCAATAGCATCTCCATGTGAGCCAGATCATCATTTGTAAACCTAGTACTTCGAAGAAACTTTGCTCTCTCACGTATGATATCAGAAACGCCTTCTGCTTCCTCACCTCCGGATTCATAGTAAGAAAGAAGTAGTTTGTTGACCTCGTATCTTGCATCAATGGCTTCCCTGGTCATGAAGTTTGGGGCTCCCAAAGCCACGAACATGGACTTTTTATCAAACGTCCTGAAAGTTATTAGTAATAAGTTTGCTAGGGAAGCTGGATGGAAATCCACCATAAATAATGCGCTTTATCCACAGTCAACGGATTCTTCTTTCCAAAAAGCGCTGTCACAGTTGCATCCGTCAAAATATCCCGAAGCCAGATATACGCATCCCGCACATCCAACGCCTCTCCAGGTCGGATTGGGTTGACATAAGTCATTATCCTTGTCAATGCGTTGAGATTGAGTCTGTGCAATGGTTCACCCATGAGAGTAGAATGAATGATCGTCAGCCCCCCTTTCAGATTGGCCTTGTCGGCAATGCTATCAGCAGCGTTCTGGCTCAGACCCCAAAGAGCTTTGGAGAACCCGATAAGAAATGGGTCAAAAGATATATCGTTGTTTTTCAAGGCTGATTGGATAAGATCTGGGGAATTGATTACGTAGACTTTGCCGTTCAGCATGGGGAGCGTGCAAATGGGCATTTTGCGATATTTACTATTGTGGGTTAGAATTGCGAGCTATTGCACACTCCATATGTGCCAGGGACTTACAATAGTCGAAGATGGAATCCACCACCTTCGCGAAACATGGCGATGATATGTCCTACCAGCGGAACTCGGGGCTTCAGAACTGGCGGTTCAAGTGGATCAATACTGGGCGATACACAATGACCGAAAAGAAATAATAGTCCCGTCACAGCTACAATCACCCACGTATTCGATAGTGAAACATTTTCTAGAACCATCCTGCCTTCAGTTTGGTATGGATCAAAGTCAAGTAGTCGTAAAGAAATCATGATGGGGTTGAGGGGAAGTGGCTGAAGGCTTTACTTATACTTCCATGGCGTGTCACGTCAGCGCTTGATGGTTAGCTTCTTCCTTTGAAACGGACAATCAGACACGGAATTCCGATGCTCTATACCTGCTCCCTTTTGCATGCAAGTCTAATCTGATAGCTGACCAACGGCCGAACCTCATTGGTGTCTGCTAGAGTTGTGGAGATTGGAGACGCACTTAAATCTCACTCAGTTTATCCAACCTAGGGGAGGAAAGAAAACCGACGACAAGACTCTGATAAGCTTAGCATGAACTTAGGAATCTCTTTGACTAGTTATTTCTGGCACCCTAATTCAAAAGCCGAAACTTTCTTGGTCCCTGGGAGCTTAACCACATTAGGCTGATGAGCACTGCTTTTCATAGCCAAGGCGATCGCATTCACAGTGCATGATGAGATAGTGTTGTTTCAAGTAAAAGCATTGATTCAAAGCAAATAAATAACCTAAGAAATGATAAGTGATTACAGTTAGACTAATATCCATATACTCCCATCGTCCCATTAGATCTCACCCTCTTCCCCAACGTAACCATCCAAATGTCAGAACGGTAATCAACGATCCATAGAACCGTCTGATAGCCCATGCCGGCGCCAACAAGGGATCATTCCTTGGAATAAGTTGAACTGGCGACTTGACTGTTGGAACCGGCTCCTGGCTTCACATCGTCAACCGGAGTTTCTCAACACGGAGATCAATGTCCTCCAAATCCTTTTCAGTAGTCTTACGTGCATGATGCTTCTTCTGGTACTCATCCACAAGGGCACTCCAGTCATCGCACTTCTTCTTCCAGATGTCAATTCGCCCCTTGAGCGTAGGAGCCTCACGCTTGAGGTCATTAACCGTGCTCTTGGATTCGTCGAGCTCCTCCTTGGTTTTTGTCAGCTCGGCGGACTTCTTTTCCAGTATAGCGATGTTGGTCGCGAGCTCTGTCTTGGTCCGTTCGAGCTCAGCCTTGGTTTTGTTGCCCGCTTCCAGAGCCTCGTCGAGTTGCTTCTTTGTAGCGTCGTGAGCACTCTCAGCAGTGGCCAGCTGGCTCTGAAGAGATTGGTTGGCAATCAATGACTCTTGAAGCTTCTTCTCAAGTTGACCATTCTTAGTAAGAAGAAGATCATTCTTCTTATTCATAACCTTGAGCGCATTCTCAAGCTCAAGAACCTGAGCAGAAAGACAAATTATCTCGCTCTGAAGGCCGGAAATAATCTGGTTGAGCCTCTCCTTGTCACACTGAGCGCTGCTCAAGTCATCGTTAAGAACCATGATCTCGTGGAGGAGTTTATTGAGGTCTTGCTGCAACTTCTTGATAACTTGGTGATCGAACTTGTCGTCTTGCTTGAGATGCTCAATTCTGTCGTTGAGGTCCTTGACCTTCTTCTTGTACTCGTCACTAGCTTTGGCAAGCTGGTTCTTTAGCTCTTTGATCATTGCGTTGGCCTGGTTGCGTTGACCAGTGAGAGAAGTGATTTCGCTCTCAAGGTTCTGCTTGTCCTTCTTGAGGGTTTCGACGAGGACGGTCTGCTTGTGGAAGTCGGCATCGAGGGCGGCGAATTTCTTTGTATGGTCAGCACAGGGCATCAAGTTTGCATATTGGGAGTACGTACGTTCTGTGCCTGGACTGTAAGGTAGCCGGCTTGCTCAATGAAAGCGGCTCCATGTGTCAGAGTCTCTAGGAGAGTCTTGGGGAACGGCATGGGGTCGAGCACGCGGGGAAGGGTAGTCTGAGGCTGAGGTAGACGGAACTCGGTCTCCTTCTTGGTAGGTGGGACCATGTCATCGGAGTCAAACGAGCTACGGATGGTTATCATCATTGTACCTAGACAAGGTTCAAGGTGTCACTTACTGTGCCTTGGGCTCGATCTTGGCGACCAGGTTCAATTCGCCGAATTTGGTCTGCTTTCCGTCCTTCTTGATCTCGACAGCGAGCTTCTCGGTCTTGCGGTTCCACGAACAAGTAAAGTCGTAGACATGGTTGAAGGCAAATTTGGAGACCTTGTCATCAGAACTGACAAACTTCATCGGGGTTCCCTTGAAGGCGGCCGTCTTGGCCTTGCCCGCAGCGTCCTTAGTCCACTGCCACGAAGAAATAACAGGCTTGCCATCCTTGTAGTCCTCAGGAAGAACAAAGATAGCCTGCTCATCGATAGCATTATCGCGCACAGTGATGCTTCCAGCCCAGATGCGAAGGGCAGCAGCGGGGTCAACCTTACCCTGAGGCTGCCATACGCGGTCCAAAGCGATAGTCTTTTGGCCACCAGGGCTGGACATGTCAACCTTGATCTTGCTGTAGTTCTGCTCAGTGGTGATAGCATAGCTGTACCAAGAGCCGGAGAGATTGAAGGTGACATCGGTGGTGTTGGAAAGCTGCTTCACGTCGGAGACAACGATTGTCTGGAAGAACTTGGACTTTCGGACACGGTGGGAGTCCTTTGTCCATTGGGTGAAGAGGTAGACTGGGTCATTGGCGCGAACGACACCCTTGGGGAAGATGATTGTGAAGGTCTCGTTGTCGGCATACTCGGGCCAATCGAACCTTCCTTGGTAAATGAACATGGTTACTGGTTGAATGGAGTATTAGATAGAAAGAAGAGGATTGAAGTTGTAAGAGAAGACGGTTTGAAGAGATGAGGATGGTTGTGATGATGGACCAAGATCTGTAGGAGATCAGCGCTTCTTTATAGATTCCAAGTCTCGCTGTATCGGCCTTGTTACAATCCCGAAGTACTGTGTATCTTCTCAGCTCTCAATTCAAAAAGGATAGTTTAGGGACTAGCACCAATATTGATCACAACCGGTCGCGTAGCATTCCGCATGTCTCTTGTGACAGTGAAACACAACCATGTGGCAAGCTGAACTCCCTTGGCCATTCCTAATCACAAAGCCTCATCACCTCCAAATACTATGTAAAATCCTCGTGGCGAGCTGGAAGGCTTGAGACATTAGTCCTCTGCAGTAGTCTAGATCTCAGCCCCCATTTAATAGTCCCTTAGCCCCTCACAATTCTCGCTTGCTACCAGCGACAAGGCTGAGACAGGCGTTGCTTAGTCCAAGCTGATGCGAGATCTTTTAGAGGGAGACTACATATCTGGGAAATAATCAGGAATACTTTGGTGCATCTACCATCAAAAAGTGTCCCGATTATTTCGTAGACCCCAGTAGAGCCGCAATGATAACGATTCAATAGTCTGCGCCACACGCAGTTCAGCTCGCCACGGGCCGTGATAAACGGTTCCTCCGCACTGGGTCCAGACTGCGTAAATCACACAACTATCTACCCAATTATTGATCACAATGCAGAACTAGGCACGGAAAAGTAATAGTTTACGGTCATGTTGCCCTTTTGGAGTTGGGGCTTAGACAGGCTGGGCTAGAACTCTGCGGCTGATGTGCGCGGGGAAAACATAGTGGGATGAAACATACCAATTGAGCTTTAACATGCCAGCTGAGCTACGACTCTCTATGTCGGTCGGAAATATTCAAAAGGATAGGTTCTAAAGGGATTCGAACTCGCGCATTGGATCTGAGATTCAGAATGCGTACCGATCACGTGCCCATGCGACAGCCGAAACCATGAAAGTTCTGACGGCCTTACCCTCTGGATAGCCTCACTCCTGATTCCCCAAATCGCCACGCTGCAGTCAATTAACCAAGATCAATCAGTCACCGGACATTCCGCGAAAAAGCTTCTATTGCGATGATGCAATCAAATTTATGGTGGTTTGGCTTGAGCCCGCAAACTGTCAGTCGTATTGTGTTTCTCTGCCTGTCTCCACGGTGATCGCCCTCGGTCCAAGATGTCACATCTCGGCATCGGCCATAACTAATCTCTTCCAGCATCGGCGGGATATGCACTCTAGTACTTCTCTGTCCTCAAGGTGCCTAATACTATGTCACCTTCCTCATCTGCTCCTCTTGATGTCGTGACGTGTCGGGCAGTACTCGTCCAATCATCAGACGAAACTCTCTACACTGCTCCTTCGTCGTCCGCCCTCCAATTCGTCAGAGGCTCCTATCGCAAGCACATAAATTGTCAGAGTTGGAAGAGATTGACATAAAATACTTACCAAGCAATCGACTGCTTCCCTTCTCAGGAAGTTGCGTTGACTTCCCTCCTCCTTACCCTCATTCAGATCTCGTGACCACGTTTGGGAGTCGGTGACTGGCGCTCAGATCCATTCCAGTGGAAATTCTCTTGTCTAAAAGTTCAATTTCTCTGCTGCGTTTCATTTTGCAGTGGTCTTGGGACTCCAAGGCCCCAGCCGTCTGTGAGTTCCAAGAGGTATTTGCAGAGATGAAAGTCTTGAAAGAATCTTATAGCCTCATAAAGCGGTAGATGATAATTTGCTTGCGCTGGGAACACAAATTGAGGCACTACCTGTAAGGCGTTAGATGTAGCTCAGTAAGAATCTATCAAGATCTATGCAAGTGTTCTGTTCAGCTTCCTTTGCACCAGTTGTCTGTATAACAAGAAAGGTAATCGTGGTGCATTATTTAAATGTGGCTTTAAGCTGTTAGGGGGGTTGCAAACCATAAGAATATACTGTGGGCAGCTTGCGCAGGTGATGGGAACACGACATAGAGCTGAACCTGGTAGAACTTGACAACCTTGGCAATCTGAGTATATGTAGAAATGAGAGCCAGGGGGAAAGTTCCAATGCACAACCTTAATTGTTGGTTCTGTTCTCCATGAACAGCCTGAACACATCTCTCAACATGTGAAATCTGTCATGTTCGCAGAGACTGCATTCTATCCCTTGTCCTCCACTCTCATTGACTGTACTGAGATCAACGATGATTATTCTTGGGGGTCGCGACCATGCATCCATTCCCCTCATTTACCAATTTAGACTGCATTGACAAAGAACGAAGTAGCAAACAGCGCCAGGACTACACCAATGTGACCTCACCGTTCATCTTTGGAATTACGAGTAATCTCGAGAACAAAGAGAACAAAGAGAAAAGAGCAGCCACGGCGTTTCAAGATTCTCCTCAATGATATATAGTCTTTGTAGTATGTTCAATGTGATGAACAGCTATTTGCAGAAGTCAGTTTGTAATTGAGGTTTGGGAGCCTTTTATTGTCGAGGATGAGATGTCTGAAGCGAGACCAATTGATGAGGACCGTTGGCTTAGTCTAGAAAAGAGAAATCTTGATAATATAAGCTCGGTTAAGCTTATCGGAGCTGTGGTTCTCGCGACAGTTAAGAACGGGCAAACATGGCTGTGCCCGTGTCGTGTCGTGCACAGCCATTTTACCGGCCAAGTGGCGTCTAGCCATGCAACCCATCGTGCACTTGTTCAATAGAAATATCGTGTTTGCTTGAGCCATGCGCTCTCATGTGCGGTTGGGTTGACCTTAATCTGGTAAAGGCCGAATTATGCAAGGAGCATGACAATAGGAATGGCTTGGTCGTGAATAGGAAGGCTCAATGATCGTTGTTGGCAACCCAAGTGAATGGTAGAGCTATGTCATCGGCATCGCCGTCTCTGTTTTGGGTATAAGAATCCCAAGTTTGTCCAGCCTTCATAATTCGATACCGCTTCAATCAACCGCAAAGTTTCACATCGTTCACATTCATTAACTTGTTACCATTTTTATTACCAACGCACCTCATCACTTGTTCCACCATGGCTCAGGATTCAGAGATCAAGCTCCTCCTGGAAGAAATTGACGACAATTCCTGGATGATCGGCCACGTTGTCTTCTCTCGACATGCTTCTAAGCCTTCCCGGCCCTGCTGGGATGATGGCAAAGGGGCTTTCTTTACTGTATCTGAGGCCCCGAACCCTAGACCAACAACCCGCCCTCTCTCAGATACCTGCCCCATCGTTTATTTTGAAACATTCGGCCAGTACCAGATTGGGCTCGCCTATCTGAATATCAACCTGGACATCGGAACTCCGGCGCATGTTACCATGGAAGCTCTGGCCGACAGGTCTCTCACGTTCCAAGTCCCGAAAGTGTACTATCATGGCTCTCATCGTAATTATCATTACGTGGTCTACAGTTCTTTCCCCTCAGGCCGAAATCTCATCTACGCCTGGCCAGAGACACAGGATCACGCCATCAGGGCGCGGTGGGCGGGACAAATTGCTGACGCCTACATGGAGTTAGCCAAATGGTCTGGCAGTTCCATCACCGGCATCGATGGCGGCCTTTTGGGTGACAATTGGCTGTCTAAGAACCCGTGGAACAAGGAGCAGGGCAATAATCCCGAGACTATTCGAGAATCCTGTTCCGAGTTTGGGGCCGACTGCTCCGAGGTTGTATTTTCCCACAACAATCTCCATCCACTTGCATTCACCGTCAATGAGAAAGGTCTAGTGGGTATAAGCTTATGGGAAGACGCTGGGTTTGTCCCCAAAGATTGGATTCGAACAAAGACACGCGCCAATTGCGGCCTGGATTCGGCCGGTATGATGAGAAAACTGTGGACGAATGCAGATAAGAATGAGTGGGATCAGGCGATAGAATCAGCCTTCAAGGACAGAGGGTTCAAAGAATTCTGGCATAACTATACCATCTGGAGGGATGCGTTGGTCAAATCCTGGAGGAAGGAAGATATGTTTCTAAACTCGAAGGCTGATTAAGAATGAGGTCTGTTGACGAGGTAGGGCGCATGACAAACATCAGCTATATCTAAGATTATTTCCTCGGTTTTTGTATCTGATATGAGAGGGGGTCGTTGCCCGAAGGTTTTCCCCCATAAATACAATTAAATTCAACCACCGTGTCCTAGTTTGTTTCTTGAGGAGATTCAGTGTAAATGAGTGCCGCTACTGATTGTTGTGATATATAAATAGCTGAAAAGCTTAGTCGGCCTAGCTCGCTTTCTTGTAAAAACAGAATTATCCCAATCGTCCTGTTATCAACCTCAACCTCGTCCTTCCCCCCTCCTCCTCCTCCTTCTACCAATCCGCGCCCGGGCATTTCGTCAATGCTTATTAAGGGGTTTTACATTGCTTGTAGCGCTGCCAGCAGCAGCATTTCCTGCGTCGATTAGTACCCTTCTGTAGAATTAATGACATTACTTGCCGTTGCCTTGTCCATTGGCAGCACGAATTCTCACTGGCAATGTCCGAGCACAAGCTTCATATAAACCTGTTGATTCGTTTTTCTGCCCCCCTCCGCATGTCTTTGCCGTGACCATGTTGGAGTATTCGCAGAAGGGACATTTGCTCGGAGAGTTGACTGGCCCGTTAAGGTCGTCCTGGAGCGGGTTCGCAGGCATTGAAATGATGGGGATGTATTGTGGTAGTAATGAAGGTTGTGGGCAAGATCAGAGGGGGTAATAGAACAAGTCTTGATGTAGTTTGGTGAATGTAGGAGTGTGCTGGGTCTCTCTAAGGAGGACATCAGCCGCTTTTTATCATTGAGAACTCAGCCTGACATGCCCTCCATCATTTCCCAGGCCAGGGGCGACATAGCTCTGTTCTCTAGTCTATAACAATTACTGATGGTCCTCACCGTAAATTGAAATCATTGTCGTCTTTGTTCACAATTTAGCGCACACTGGTCTGCATTCAGGGCAAATGGGACAACAGGGGTAGTGCCAGGGCTGACAGGTTAAATGCTTCTACCCAGCTTCCACGCATACTCTTACAGGATGTGCACGTTGCGGTTCTAGAAGAACGTGGCGGAAGCCATAGGGCTGGACACCCAGCTAAGCTTCATTCACGACAAAAGGGGTGCCTGGGCTAACAGGGGAAATGCTTCTGTCTGACTTCAATGGACACTCAACAGGATGTGCAGGTTGGGAATCTAGAGCTTGGCAGACGCCACAAAGTCGGACGCTCAGTTGGGCTTCGTGTTCAGGAGAAACTAAATTTATATAACATATCAGAAAAACAAGATTCAGGCAGTACAGCTGGCACCATCAGATGGGACAGGAGAAAGGAGCAAGCGGCGACAGAAATACTCTCCGCTCTGGTATGTTATGACTGTGACTGGTTGATACCACAACAGTGATCTAATTTCAGCTTTTCGAAATATATTAGAAACAACTTCTTCCTCACCCCCCAGTTCCCTGGGCCTGACAGTGCTCCAATACTTATGTCAAGAGTGGACAGTCTGCCGCAGGTTACTTGATCAGGGTTGTCAGGCCACAAGGTTTCTCATCCGTTTTTTGAGAGGAGGGACGGCTTGAATCCAGTCAGCCGCATGCTGCAGGCTGATTCAGTAGACTGGCAACTTGGGTAGAATGGCAAGCCACGTTCTGTATTGTCGGCTTTCGGCTTTAAATATGACAGTAAGTTAAGGCGCGGTGCTCAAGCGCAGGGATCATACCCCCAGAATCCTAACGCTTTCGGGCGGGCCAAACTGATGCAGGGGATGTGCGTCATAGGAGGGGAGGTCGCTCAAGGAGATCTCTTGTGGCAGATTAGCTATTGTCTTGTTGAGACCTAAAGGAATATGGGTCGGATCTGCAAGATAATATTTAACGTTGATTGAAGACACCAGAATTTATTGCTGAGTCTGAAATGGCGAGGTCAACGGATACGAGCAGCCACGCAAGGCAGATATGGCTCTTGTCAGTAATTGACATTGTCGTATCATTAGCTCTTGTACGGTCAATTGAGCTGATACCAACAAGCGCCGGCTTTTTCTACTGCAAACTCCGTCAATAACCTACGAGACCCGCACAGACGCCGCGTGTGTCTGGAAAAGCACTTTAATGGCGCTAGTTCTCTTCTAAATAGAAATGACACCGTCATCCAGTTGATTGCCGGCATAGGTGACGACGATGGGGGATGCCATGCGGTCATGGGCTACCCCTGTAGCACCCCTTCCGAGCTGAGTCTATGACCTTGACATCTCAAGAGCCAAGGCTCGCGACAAGTTTTAAGAAGCGAGGTTGAGCCAACAATTCATTATCCTGGAGCGGGCTGTGAGTCACAGGAAATTAAGCGGTGAGGGAACTCAGAAATTTTCGGCTTGCCCGGACAATAGGTAGATATCCTTATTCTTGGTCTGTCATGTACAAGAAGCAAATGCATTCAGCAAAGCAGGTCATAGCTTGCGGCTAATGACGTCGCAGACCAACAGAATTTGCCGGTTGAAACACCACAATTCTAATTAGCGGCTGATCTTTCCGCCAAACCCCCCTCCCCCCTCCAGGTTGTAAGGACCCTGTTGATGGACAATCCGTATTCGTTATTCCGTTTCAATAACATATCCGTTTTCTAAACTGCAAAGACCCGCCCCAAACACTATTTTTGGCGCATCCGATACGCTGACCAAAAAAACACACTAAAAGCAGCTTTGCAGCAATTAGGAGGAATAGCTCTTCAGGACCAACACACAACTCTGGACGCTGGGGCAGTTGAGACCAGTCTTTACGGCGCGGATACTGGAAGCCCCCTCTGGAACTCACACTGTCCCGCACGTTTGCACAAGCAGCGGTACTTTATTGACGCATGTCTCTGTATTGTCCTGGAAGTATCTCAGATACCCACGTTTTGATTGGAAGTTGTTCCACCATCATCCTGGTTCCTGAGGTCAATGCTGGCACATGGGAAATTGAACTGCTGGTATCAGAGACACATTCTTTTACTAGACTGATGGCCTTAGCTTTGAGTACTTTTGGTTACGCAGCTTGTAGATCGTGATCTGATTCTCACCACTGTTTCTCTTTCAAGCCTGTGCCTGTGACGTCGCGTACACTGGAGTAGACCCTGCAGAAACGCATGGCTGGTTCTCCGCTAGCACGTGGGTTGCTGGTGGGGGACGATTTCCGGCATCGATTGGGTTGCATGCAGATCAGCGATTTTATTTTGGATGAGCGATCCCCGTTGTGCCGGTATTCCACCCACGAAACCATTTCGTTTGAAGGGATGGGCCGTTCGGTCCCCCACAAGGCTGCGGGCTTCCCGAGACATAACAGCTCGCCAAGCAAGGCTATTCAAGCATTTGACAAGAGGCATGTCTTACTGCCTCACGCAGACCCAGCGACCGGGCTTAGAGAGACAAGCTCCATGTCGGCTAAGCTTCTGAGAATGTACTGGTCCCTTACCCCACGCGATTCTGATGGCGGCATTCGGCTTCTTCCAAACCCTGCCAAAGGTTTGTCCCCAAATATTCCGTTCCCAAAGATCTCAAGTATAAACTCCTGATATCTAATGATACGGTCACGAGCCTACGATGGAAATGACGAGCCATCGCTCAGAGTTGCGCGCAATACGCGTGAGGTTTTGCAGGCAACCCAGCTGTACTCTCCCAATTGCGCTTATCTGGACCGTTACATCACTAAAAAGCCGTTATAGTTAAAGTTTCCACAAAGCTAATCTCTGATTAGGTTGACGAACTTCCTAATCCGAAACCGTCCCGCGAACCCATAAAAATGGGTAGCACCTGCAGATACCTTCAGCCCTGTGTTTAAAAGACCGATTGGTTGAATGCTGTGTACCTACATTGACAATCCCTTAGGCCAGGCACCGCTGTGGTATTTATGGGTACTCTGTCTAATTGAACTGCTAGTATCAAGAGTACCACTTCTCTGCAGTATAACATGTCGAGATTAAAGTCCCTCAGATAATGCATTTTTACCACAATAGAGCGTGACTCTCTCTTATTGCTGTGCCACCTTAGAGCTTGTAGCTGTGGCGTATTGATCGGAAGCACGCTTCGGGATCCCAAGAGATGACATCAAGGTTAGCCCCAGATGAATTCGTCGAAATAAAGGCATGGGAATGAAGAAAACATATAGAGGCATGTCTGAGTAACTCAGCCTGTTGATTATGCCTTTGGCCGTACCTTGGGGCAACACAGAAATAAATCGCAACTTAACTCGCTTGCTGTTTTCTCACCTTTAACCAGCCGATAATAATAAACGTGCTCTCTCCAGACACTTTAGTAGAGCCTCTCAAAGTCCCAATTAGGCAGTTCTTACTCACCGCCCACCCTGCAGAGCTGTTCTCCCAACTCCAGGGCCCAACATAATATTATTCTCATAATATATTGCATTAACCTTGCCAGAAAACTGATCAAACCAATTCTACGTACTATTATAAGATATATAGTACGAGGAAAAGGTGCCAGAGTATGTTTAGACATGAGGATATTGAAGCATTGGCGGCTAACCTCGGCTAAAGAGAGGCGGCAAAATTTTAGGTACTTAGGTCATGGGTATATTCTGTATGAGGCTGTAGGTACCAATGGCCTTTCCCGGTCCCAATCAGGTAGAACGGCTTCACTAAATGGACCTGACCAGAGGGGGAGGTTAATTAACCTACAAGATAGATCTGCAATCTGAGATCTGCTAAATAGCAACGGGGTAAGCGTGCGACGGAAGACGTTTTTCCTGTGCGTCCGTCTAGCCCACACTACAGGCTCAGAAACCTCCGACGACGACGTTGACCAGTGTCCATGATTTGTAGCTGTGATGTCAACCAGCCCTGCCTCCAAGCTGGCTCACGATACCAAGAATCGCTCAATCCTCTCCACAGCCCAGCATAAAGCAAAGCAGTAGTGAGAAAAGGTGTTGTCCAAAACACAGCAAGTTTTTCAACAGCTATAAACCGAAGAAAGGACGTCAAATGCAAAATCACACTCTTCAAGAGACAAGTCTGCGAGAATCATCAGTATAGCTCATATCACTGCATCAAATGATGTAGCGTCATATCACTGTGGCAAGCGTTAGTAGTCAAATCACTGCATGTTGTTAGTAGTCAAGTCGAGTGGTGATAAATCGTCGTCCAATTCTAGGCCACTAGGCCAGTCGTGCGTGATGCGTGGAATATTTGCGCCAGAACCGAACACTCCCCTCCATATCATCACAGCGTTACTATACACATGCAAGGGAAATAACAAAAACGTGAAAGATCATACGTCTTCCAAGCCACCGAACCTCCCGTCTAAATTTCCATGCTTGCAAAAAAAACTCCAGCATCAAATAATATGCACAACCGATGGGTATCAATGTGGGTGATGATGAACATGATCAGATGAGGAAGAGATCAGGAAGAACAAGGTCCGATGTGTTTCTCATGCACGTGGCGAAGGAAATCTCGCTGCAATCTAAAAGACGAGTAGTCGCCTCTGAGAATGACTTCAAGAATGGTGCCCTTGTTGGGATCGCGAGCAATTTCGTCCATCCTGTCACGTAAAAGATGAAACGCGCCTTTGAAGCGATCGAGAATAGCTACGGTGTTGGATGAGCCGCCGGAGATGTCGTTGCCTGAGTTGTTGGGATCGATGATGGACAGACGATCGTAGTTCTTGTAGGTAAGGCTTCGGACCTCGGACTGCCAAAGTTAGCAAGGGTCGGTGACAATGATGGGAAGACTTACCTTTCGGATGTACCCAATTGGCCTGGTTAGTGAGATGGCGTTTGTGTCGTGGCGGAACTCGCGCCCGTAAAGGTGGAAAAACTCGAGAAGCATCTCGCCAAGATGATGTTCGGGAATGAGGTTACGACTTTGGACCTGTGGCATAAGTTGCAACATACTGACAACCAAGCAAATCACTGTGAAACCACCAATTCCTCCATTTACAGGTTCATTGAGACCACGCATAAGTAGGAAATGTTTGATCACAGTCACCAGGATAGGCATAGCAGGATATTGATCCTTCCACTGCAAGAAAGTCTCGATGGCATTGACACCACCCAAGTTCTCAAACGACACATCAACCTTGAGACCGGTTTGCTTGTCAACGTATTTGACCAACGGGACTCTAGCGTGGGCAATAACCTCGATAGAGTGCTGGTCAGCCACTTGTTGGCTGGTGA
This sequence comes from Fusarium burgessii, assembly GCA_002980515.1. Taxonomy (NCBI): domain Eukaryota; kingdom Fungi; phylum Ascomycota; class Sordariomycetes; order Hypocreales; family Nectriaceae; genus Fusarium; species Fusarium burgessii. The sequence continues at coordinate 696 of PVQA01000493.1, read as the reverse complement.
GGAACTTCTGAAACTTATACAACCAGCTCTTTGCCGATAGGTATGTTGGAGGACCGCCTCGCATAAAGCTTGCCGAGCAGACGACCAAATCCATATCTGCGGTGGGGAGGTAAAGACCGGACATGAAGGAACCAAAGGGGTGAACCGATGCGCTCGCAAAGTTTCTTCCGTCGCGGCGCATAGCCTTTCGGAGGTTCTCGACAAGGTTATCACGGATTCGCTGTTCGAAATCGCGGGGCTTGACGTATTCGTAAAAGTCGATGATCTCTTTATGTAGTCTAAAAAAGTCAGTCTGAGCAAAGGCCGAGAGGTAGTTTGAGCGACAAGGCGCGAGCCAATGACGACACAGAGGCGATGGAGCTAGGGCAAAAACTTACCGGAATGCCATATTTGTGGTGGCAGAATGATCGACAGTATCCCAAGGGCACGGGTCCTCGGTTGCCTTTGGTTGCCAGCTGGGCAAAAGCGCGCCTTTGGCAGGTTTGGTAGTGGCCTTCTTCAACTGTCCGTAATCAGGAGGCTTGATCTCATCATCGGCAGTTCGCTTGCGAGAGCCAAGGGAACCATTTAGTCGCGACAGATCCAGTGTTCCATTGACAGGCTGCAGTGGCTTGCCCGGTAGACGTTCAGTGTCCGCTCGGGGTCCAGAGGGCGCGTTCGGAGGCGGTGGAGGAGGGGGTTCGCGCGGGGGAGGCG